>JBBPNB010000100.1:0-41657 GCA_038090635.1 Rubroboletus satanas
GCAGCGGGATCTTTTTATCCTCAACAGCAGCAAAGAGGGAGTTATTCTAGGTCTCCCATGGCTTCAGGCCATTAACCCGAACATAGATTGGAAGGCAGGGAACGTGACTATCACCCCCTCATCATACTGAAGAACCTCGGATGACTACCCAATCGCCACGCAGTAGCGTTATCTGCTCAGATACTTGGGTCACAGCGAGGAAGACACTATTGAAGACGGTCTCTACCAATCATTTCGCGGGTGGACACCCATACAGCATGTGAAGTTCTTCCACGCCCATGGAGACATTCCTGAGTTTGTAATCTGACGAACAACGCTCTCCACTACCATAGCCCAACAAGAGCTTGAAAGCAAAACACAGGTGGTTCTACCTCGAGCTTTCCAGTATTACGCCAATGTCTTTACCAAGAAAGACACCAAACTTCCACCTTCCCGTCCTTACAACCATGCCGTCAAGTTAAAAGACTCATTTATCCCAAAACGAGCCAAGAACTACCCTCTCAACCCAGCCGAACAGCTAGCGTGTAAGGAGTTCATCAACGAACATCTCAAATCTGGAAAGATTACCCCGTCTAAGTCCCCTCGAGCTTCCCCTTTCTTCTTTGTTCAAAAGAAAGATGGAAAGCTCTGCCCCTACCAAGACTATCGGTACCTGAACACCCATACGGTTAAGAACACTTATCCTCTCCCGCTTATCTCCGACCTCACTGACAAACTAAAAGGATCAAAGATCTTTACTAAGTTTGACATTCAATGGGGATATAATAATGTTCTTATCAAACCCGAGGACCGATGGAAAGCAGCCTTCATCACCCTGTTCGGACTCTTTAAGCCAACAGTGATGTTCTTCAGAATGTGCAACTCTCCTGCCACATTCCAAGCTTTTATGGACGACCTCTTCGGTGACTATATAGCTGAAGGATGGCTGATCATCTATATGGACGACCTCCTCGTCCATTCAGCCGACCCTGCTTTGCATGAGGAGCGTACATGGAAAATCCTCCAACGTTTCTGCAAACACGAGATGTACCTCAAGCTGGAAAAGTGTATTTTCACAGCTTCAGAAGTGGAATACTTAGGAATAATTGTCAACGAAGACGGTCTCAAGATGGACCCTGCCAAACTCAAGGCTATCGAGGAATGGTCCCCTCCCAATAGCGTCAAGGCTGTATGCTCATTTTTAGGATTCTGCAACTTCTACCGGAAGTTCATCCCCTCATTCTTGGACATTGCCCGTCCTTTTCTGGATCTGACGAAGAAGACTACAATCTGGTCCTGGGAACCACACCACACAGAATCCTTTCAGAAGCTAAAAGTCGCGTTTACTCGCTGACCCATTTTAGCCTTCCCGGACACCTCCAAGCCTTTCACCCTCATGACAGACGTGTCCCTCACCGGATCAGGTGGCGTACTGATGCAGCCGAACACCAATGGTGATCTCCAACCATGTGGCTATATATCGCAAATGTTCTCTCCAGCCAAGCGGAACTACGATATCTTTGACTGTGAGCTACTTGCCGTCATACGCGGACTTCAGGAGTGGCACCAGTACCTCCTCGGATCACCTCATTCCGTCACGATTCTTACGGATCATAAGAACTTGACGTACTACAAGCAGGCACATATGCTATCGCGCCACGTCTCGTGATGGCTCCTGTTCTTACAGGATTTCGACCTCACTTATGTGGCCTTACCTGGCATGCAAATGGCACCCACGGATGCCTTATCACATCGGGATGACGTTGATACCTCCCTGGACAATCAGAACATCCAGGTCCTACCAGACTCTACCTTTGAGGTCCAGATCAACTGTATTGATCTGGCGCTGGCAAGTAAAATCCAAGCTTCTACAGCCTCGGATCCCCTCATCTTGGAAGCTCTCTGCTGCATGAGACTGGAGGAACCCCTCTTTGACCGCTCTCGTCCAGAAGATTGGACCTTTGACGAAGGTCGTTTATACTTCTGCGGTCATCTCTACATGCCTTCCAATGCATGTTCTGACCTTGTCAAAGCCACACACTCTTCTCCAGAGGGAGGTCACGGTGGCCACTTACGCACCATTGCCCTTCTCTCCAAGGATTACTGGTGGCCCGGACTCTCCTCCTTCGTCCGCCGCTACATCACCGGCTGTGCCGTTTGTCAAATGTACAAGGTCCAGACTCACCCCACGGTTCCCCCCCTTAATCCACTTTCCCTCGCCGCGAGTCGCCCCTTCCAAAATCTCTCCATGGATCTCATCATGGACCTCCCCCCACTGCAGGGCATTGACTCTGTCATGGTCGTGGTCAACCATGGCCTTAGTAAGGGGGTAATTCTCGCCCCTTGCTCCAAAACGATCAACACGGCCAGAATTGCCTGTCTTTTCTTCAAAAATGTTTTCAAATGTTATGGTCTACACAAGAAAGTTGTGTCAGATCAAGGCCCGCAATTCGCTTCGGCCTTCGCCAAGGAACTTGCTCGCCTCCTCGAATATGACATTGCCCTTTCTACAGCCTACCATCCCCAAACTGATGGAGAAACAGAACATTACAACCAAGAACTGGAGACCTACTTCTGGATCTTCTGCGATGGTCAACCACACAAATGGTTGGACCTTCTTACTATGGCAGAATTCGCACACAATGCCGCCATCCATTTGGTCACAGGCAAATCTCCATTCTCCCTAATGATGGGATATGAACCCTGTTCCTATCCACCCCTTGGTCGCACCTTCCTCTCTGCTTTGGAACAAAGACTTTCCCACATCAAAGATGCTAGGAAAGAAGCCAAAGCCACCCATACCCTTGCCCAGCAACAAATGAAGGAGAGAGTCTTCTCTCGCTTCAAACCCTGGAAGGTAGGCGACAAAGTCTGGTTAGACTCCCGGAACTTGAAACTTCAAGTCCCATCATGGAAATTTGCGCCTCGCCGAACTGGACCCTTCGAGATCTCCCAGGTGATCTCCGCAGTAGCATACTGCCTACTGCTCCTGAAGACATGGAAAATCCACGACGTCTTCCACACCTCACTTCTCTCCTCCTTTAAGGAAACTCCCAAGCATGGCTCCAGCTTCTCGCAGCCATCTCCGGAACTCATAGCCTTGGAAGAGGAATACGAAATTGAAAAGATCATCAATCACAGGGGAACTGCCAGCCGAAGGCAGTACTTGTGTCACTGGAAGGGATATTCTGATGCCGAGCAGACTTGGAAACCCCTGTCCAACTTAGGAAATGCCAAGGAACTCCTCTCTGAGTATAAAAAGAGGGTCGGACTCTGAACCCTTCTTTCCTTCATTCCTCCACCATCGTCCATGCCCGTCTCGTCTTCTCTCTTCAACAACACCCCCCTCTCCGTTCGTATCTCCCGACTCCCAGCCTATGTCTGCTGACTCCTCTATATCGGAGCGCTTGAGAATGTTGAGGCCCTTACGACGATCGAGGCCTTACCGTTCTACTACACCAACGATACTCTCGTCCACCTCGTTCGACTCTTCCGCCTTTACGCAGCCCTTCGAACCCTTCTCACCAGGGCCACCTGGTGCCAGGCAGGTCCCTCTATCTTCGGGACCGACCCCAGACAAGTCCAAGACTCTTCCGCCGTCATGGCCATCGAACAGCTCTTGGTTGAGAACAGAAATCTGTCCCTCGACCTCCTTTATATCCACGGCTTCTCCCTCTACATCGCCCTCCTCCCAGAGGGAACCCTCACGCAGATTATACGGCCTGTCGTCCTCTCCTTATCTGAAGGAGATCAAGAAAACTATTTCAGAGACTCCCCACTCCCTGACGCCGGACCTAGCACATCAAGGGCAGTCCATGTGGCCCTTGAGGAGGCTCTCCCAGTCCCCTATGACCTTCACGGAGAATTCCGATCAGGTGGACCATCTGATTCACTCACTGGAGAAGGAGTTGGAGTGTCCGCGCCCCCCTCCAACAGTGAGACCACCCTTACCCCCAATTCCCCTGCCTCCAGTCTCTCCTTATACTGGACCCCCTCCCCCGTATTGCCTGGCAGGTTTACTACCCCCGACACCACCACCACCACGCCCACCGTCAACAGTACCCCTCTCTCACCCACACCTTCCACCGGGCCCATACAAAGAATCCCAAGGCGTCAACGCACAGTCATTTTCAGGGCAGGGCTACCCCCTACCAATGGATGCCGTGTTCCCAATGTATTGGGACACTCTCCAAGCCCAGGCCCCTCAGCTCATCAATCGCCCCACTCCGCTCTGAATGGAGCATCGCCCCCAGTTCCCACTATCTCCTTTGCCCCTCTTGTTAGTTCCTCAACCATACATAGTCCCTCTCCAGTACCAGTGGACGCCCACCCTCACCTCCCCGACTCCATACCCACTTGACCAGGTTTACCCCAACTGGTCCCACCCCGGTGCTTTGAATGTGGGGCAAGAACACATCTTAGGGTTAACTGCCCAAGATACCAATGCCCTATTTGCCACACAGTCGCACCTAGCCACCCCCAGTACTGTTGCCCTCACCAATGTTGCTCCTTATGCGGAGAGGCAGGCCACCAAGGACAGAATTGCTACTTGGCAGACTTGTCCCCAGAACAATGGAACCTTACCAACTACAATGTTAACGGAGGAGATAGTGCCTGAGATGGAACTTCAGGCTTGCAACGGGGGTAATGTTACGGCTATGGCTTCCTCCAACTCATTTCCTTGGAACGACCCCAACTCACCTTCTGGAACCCTAGGGAGGACCCTACTCCATGAGTTGTGTGACTTAGGACATGAAGACCTAATGCCAGATGAACTGTGGGATAAGTTCATGTGTCTCGACTATGTTGAGCCAATGGACAACGGGACTTCCCAGGGAATCCCCAGGGAACTTCCCTAATTTCCTTTTATATCATTTCCAATTCCTATACTCTATAAATGGACACATCTCGCCTCAGCATCTACCATACTTAGGAGGTAATGCCTCGTGTTCCCCTTACCCAGACAGATCCAGATCCTGATCTAGATCTCGCTCGATTAGTGCCATTCCCTATTTAGATAGTTTAGGCCTCCCCTAAACTAACTGGAGTAGTATTTAAGTTCATACTCCGCTGTACTTCCTTTCCCTCAATCTTGATCTGCACCTTTCACCATAACAGTCTTGATCTGCTGCGAAGACCTGATTGCCACTTCACTTCTATACTTCTGCTTCTATCTCCGCGTCTTGCAATCAGTCTTAGCCTGAAGGTTAACACCCAGCGCCTAAGCCTCGGTCCTAGAAGAGTACTGTCCCCTAGGCCTAGTACCACCCGTTGGGAGCCAGCGCGCTTGACCTTCTGGTGAAGGACCACTTCGTACACAAAGTGCTACGTGGACAGCCCCACGTATATGTCAGGCTAGCGTAGGCGCTCCAGAGGGAGAAGGCTAGTGCACTAGACCTCCACTGATCACTGCCCTCTGTTACAACCCAACGTTCACCATATGATTACTACCCATTTTCATTCCCTCCTACTCCTAACCTCGTCATACCGCCTTTCCGTTCTCCCTTACCGTAAGCAGCCAACATTCCAACGTTTCGGACTGATGACTTGCTCCGTATTGCCTCCATTTGATGTACCACTACCCCGGTCCCCATTTCACCTCATGTTCTACACGAGGATCGGTACCTTTACTTCTTATCCGGATCCCTTCGCTATTGTAGTATGCCTCGCCCTTACCTCGTGCCAACCGGTTTCCAGACGAGTCCCCTTATAGGGATCTCTGGCCTTGTAGCACACTTGTACAAGTATATAGGAACCCTGTCGTAGAACCTAGCACCCCAGCTAGTTCTACGTGAATACCACGTATCTCCTGGCGTTCCCCTTCCAAGGATCTCTCTAAGACTTTAGGCTACTTCAGAGTGCCTACTGCTGGGTCTTGTCGCACTATCACCTCTTGGTATTACCAGGAGAACTGGTAGCGTCGTAACACCCTCGAGTATCCGGTGCTGTCACCTTAGGAGTTCCCATTCTCCTCTAGTGATACATGTTAAGACCCAGCCCTCTTAACACTTGTTCTCCAAGCCAATAGGAGACTTCCCCAGTACACCACTGTGGTCAAGATTGTTACGGTCCCACGTAACACCAAGGCTATGAGTTCTGGAGATGGCCATGGGAAGCTGGGGCCGTGCTTGGGAGTTTCCTTGAAGGATGTGAAAAGCGAGACGTGGAAGACATCATGGATCTTCCACGTCTTTGGGAGCAGTAGGCGGTACGCTACTGCAGAGATCACCTGGGAGATCTCAAAGGGTCTGGTTCGGCGAGGCGCAAATTTCCATGATAGGACTTGAAGTTTCAAGTTCCGTGAGTTCAGCCAAACCTTATCACCTACTTTCCAGAGTTTGAAGTGAGAGAAAACTCTCTCCTTCATATATTGCTGGGCAAGGGTATGGGCAGCTTCGGCTTCTTTCCTGGCATCTTTGATGTGGGAAAGTTGTTGTTCCAAAGCGGGAAGGAAGGTGCGACCAAGGGGTGGATAGGAATGGGGTTCATAACCCATCATTAGGGAAAACGGAGATTTGCCTGTGACCAAGTGGATGGCGGCATTATGTGCAAATTCTGCCATAGTGAGTAGGTCTAGTCATTTGTGTGGCTGACCATTGCAGCAGATCCGGAGATAAGTTTCCAATTCTTGGTTGTAACGTTCTGTTTCTCCATCTATTTGGGAATGGTAGGCTGTAGAAAGGGCAATGTCATATTCAAGGAGGCGGGCAAGTTCCTTGGTGAAAGCTGAAGCAAATTGCAGACCTCAGTCTGACATGACTTTTTCGTGGAGACTGTAGCATTTGAAGACATTTTCAAAGAAAAGACAGGCGATTCCAGCCGCATCAATTGTTTTGGAGTAAGGGGTGAGAATTACTCCCTTACTAAGGCCATGGTCGACCACGACCATGACAGAGTCAAAGCCCCATAGTGGGGAAAGATCTGTGATGAGATCCACAGAGAGATTTTGGAAGGGGCAGTGCGCAGCAAGGGAAAGGGGATTAAGAGAGGAGACCGTGGGATGAGTCTGGACCTTGTACATTTGGCAGACTGCACAGCCGGTGACATATCGGCGGATGAAAAAAGAGAGTCTGAGCCACCAGTAATCCTTAGAGAGAAGGGCAACGGTGTGTAAGTGGCTCCTGTGTCCTTCTTCTGAAGAGGAATGTGCAGCATTAACAAGGTCGGAACGTGCGTCAGTAGGCACATAAAGATGGTCGCAGAAGTACAAGTGACCTTCGTCAAAGATCCAATCCTCCGGGCGGGATCAGTCAAAAAGAGGTTCCTCTAGTTCCATGCAGTGGAGGGCTTCCAAGACGAGGGGATCCGAGGCTGTAGAAGCTTGGATTTTACTTGCCAGCGCCAGATCAATATGGTTGATCTGGACCTCGAAGGCAGAGTCAGATAAGACCTGGACATTCTGGTTGTCCAAGGAAGTATCGACATCATCTCAACATGCTAAGGCATCCACGGATGCCATTTGCATGCCAGGTAAGGCCACATAAGTGAGGTCGAAGTCCTGTAGAAACAGGAGCCATCGCGAGACGCAGTGTGATAGCATATGTGTCTGCTTGTAATAAGTCAAGTTTTTATGATCCGTAAGAATCGTGACTGAATGAGGTGATCCGAGGAGATACTAGTGCCACTCCTGGAGTTTGCGTATGACGGCAAGTAATTTGCGGTCAAAGATATCGTAGTTCTGCTCGGCTGGAGAGAATGTTTGCGATATGTAGCCACATGGTTGGAGATCACCATTGGCATTTGGTTGCATCAGTATGCCTCCTGATGCGGTGAGGAACGCGTCCATCATGAGGGTGAAAGGCTTGGAGGTGTCCAGGAAAGCTAAAACAGGTTGGCGAGTGAACACGACTTGGTTCCCAGGACCATACCGTGGTCTTCTTCATAAGATCCAGAAGAGGACAGGCAATGTCCAAGAACGAGGGGATAAACTTCCAATAGAAGTTGCAGAATCCTAAAAATGAGTGTACAGCCTTGACACTATCTGGTGGGGACCATTCCTCGATAGCCTTGAGTTTGGTGGGGTCCATCTTGAGACCATCTTCATTGACGATCATTCCTAGATACTCCACTTCTGAAACTGAGAAAATACATTTTTCCAGCTTGAGGTACATCTCATGTTCACGGAAACGTTGGAGAATCTTTCATGTGCACTCTTTGTGCAGGGCAGGGTTGGCTGAATGGATAAGAAGGTCGTCCATATAGATGATTAGCCACCCCTCTGCTATGTAGTCACCAAAGAGGTTGTCCATAAAGGCCTGGAATGTGGCGGGTGAATTACACATTCCAAAGAACATCACTGTGGGCTTGAAGAGCCTGAATGGGGTGATGAAGGCTGCCTTCCATCGGTCTTCGGATTTGATAAGAACGTTATTGTATCCCCAATGGATGTCAAACTTTGTGAAGATCTTTGATCCTTTCAGTTTGTCAGTGAGGTCAGAGATGAGTAGGAGGGGATAAGCGTTCTTAACCGTGTGGGCATTTAGGTACCGGTAGTCTTGGCAGGGGCGAAGCTTCCCATCTTTCTTTTGAACAAAGAAGAAAGGGGATGCTTGAGGGGATTATTGCTGGAAAGCTCGAGGTAGAACCACCTGTGTTTTGCTTTTGAGCTCTTGTTGGGCTATCGTGGTAGATAGTGTGGTTCATTGTATTACGAACTCGGGGATGTCCCCGTGGGTGTGGAAGAATTTCGCACGCTGTATGGGTGTCCACTGGCAAAATGATTGGTAGAGACCGTCTTCAATAGTCTCTTCCTCGCTGTGATCCAAATATCTGAGCAGATAACGCTGCTGCGTTGTGATTGGGTAGTCATCCGAGGTTCTTCAGTATGATGAGGGGGTGATGGTCACATTCCCTGCCTTCCAATCTATGTTTGGGTTGATGGCCCAAAGTCATGGGAGACCTAGAATAACTCCCTCTTTTCTGCTGTTGAGGATAAAAAGATCCTGCTGCTCTTTCAGTCCTCCGTAGTCCAAATCCACATTGGTTTTGTACTTGATAGTTCCGGAAACATTGTGGGATCCGTCAATGTTTCATGCTAGAATTGGTGCTTCTAGGGCATAGATGGGTAGTCCCATCTGTATCGCAGTTGTTTGGTTTATGAAGCAACCGGTGACCCCACTGTCGATTAAGGTGTTAGTCCTGACAATTTTGCCATCCTTTTTCCAGACACGAAGGGGAATTCAAATAGAGTTACTCTTCATTCCAGAAATAAATACAGGTGCAATCATAAAGGGAGGCAATGACATCGGTCCATTGCTCCCAACTAAAAATTTGGACTAGTGGGTTTGGAAGGGCACACCTTCATGATTGGCTCAGCCTCTTTCATCTGAGCTGCAGGGGATTCCTCTGTTTCAAGGACATTAATGCATTCCCATTGTGGGCCAGCAGGTAGTTCCATGGGCTGCTGGAAGTTCCCATCATAGGGAAGTCCTTCCTCATCTAGATTTGGGTCGAAAGCGACCTGTAATATGTGGAGGATTTCTCCTTGGCTGCTGCTATGCTGAAGACTGGCAAGCATGTGGTCCAGCTGATCAGGCTAGGAAGGAGTCGGCTGCTTTCTGGATGGTGGAGTGGTGGTGGAGAGGGTTCTTGCATGGTAGGACGGCCGGGGTGGTACGGGAGAGGGGTTTCCTGGGTACCCAGGGTGGTTCCTCGAGTGACATCCCTTCTTCTTGCAGACAAAACATCCTCCGGTCTTATGAAGTCGACTTCATTCTACTGGAGAGATGGTGAGGCAATCCACCTGCATAGCATTAGGGTCGTGGTATCTATGCTGGGCTGTGTAGGCAGGAGCGGCTCTCTTCTTGAGGCTGTTCATTCTTCGTTGTCTGGACTCTGCATTGGCCATGGCTTTGTAAACTTGTTCCATGTCAGTGGCTTTCTTGAAGGTTTTGATCCTGGTTAGTTCAAGGGCGATATAAGGATCGACACCTCGGAGAAACCATTCCTCAAGTGCATGGATTTATTTGTTAAGCCCTGACCGGACTGTGAGAACTGAAAAGTCAGAAATGAACTTTTCGAAGCCTCGAGAAGACCTAGTATCTTGCGTAAGGGTAGCAAGGCTGACTTGTGCTGACTCGGCACTGTCATAAGGAGAAAACGCTGTTTCGAAGGCTGTATAGATCTTCGCAAGGGTTTTATTGACACTGAGTTCTGTTGGGTCGGCTAGCTTGATAAGCCAAGCTTCAGCAAAGGCCTTCCTTCGTCCCTTGTTCATCCTGTTAAGGAAGATGTACGTCTTGGCCGTGTCGGTATACTTCAATTCTTGAAGGGCGAAATAGCCCTTCATGGCGAGTAACCATCGGTAAGCATCCTGGGGCTCTCTCAAGAACTCCTCTGGGAGGGCGACTTTAATCTCTCTGGTCATGTCGTCTTCGTCATTGTTGTCATTGTCTGAAGGAAAGGGGTCTGATCCTCCTGGGCTAGGGGGGTTACCGGGGGGTTGAGATGGATGGGTAGGTTTCCTAGGTGGAGAGTCTACTTCAATAGGTTCTCCTCCTTCCTCAACTGATGGTGGCAGTTGGGTAGAAATAACCGATGGGGTCTCTGGTTGATAGGGGAGACCACCTGAGAAAGCGTGGGAAATGGAAGGGGTAGGAGATATGCAGGCAGGTGGGGGTGGTTGGTAACGAGCTGGTGGGGAAGCGGTGGCTTTGGAGAAATCAGAGATCCTTCTTGACGACATGTGTTCGGATACAGTGGCGAATTGGGAATGAGTGGTAGACCTAACTGGGCTGGCTACTCTCTCTTCTTCGTCTTCTTCAGGGTCTTGTGCAAGAATCTGAGAAAGGCTGATGCAGTGCATGGTGATGACTGATGGCTACCCTAGTAGCCAGAATGGAGGAGCATTGGGTGATAGTAACACCAACGAGAAAGAATCTTGATCTTTTGTTATGCAGGACCATAACAATCTCGACTGCAGTGGTGTGCTGGGAAAGTCTCCTGTTGGCTTGGAGAACGAGTGTTGAGGGGGCTGGTCTCAATACATATCACTGGGGGAGAATGGGAACTCCCAAAGTGATAGTACTGGATGCTCGAGGGCAGTGATCAGTGGAGATCTAGTGCACTAGCCTTCTCCCTCTGGAGCGCCTACACTAGCCTGACGTATACGTGGGGTCGTCCACGTATGAAGTGGTCCTTCACTGGAAGGTCGAGCATGCTGACTCCCAACAGGTGGTACTATGCTTAGGGGACGGTACCCTTCTAGGACAAAGGCTTAGGCATTGGGCGTTAGCCTCAAGCTAAGACTGATCGCAAGACACGGAGATAGAAGCAGTTAATATAGAAGCGAAGAGGTGATCAGTCTTCACAGCGGATCAAGACTGTTATGATGAATGGCACAGATCAAGATTGAGGGGAACGGAAGTACAGCAGAGTATGAACTTAAATACTACTTTGGTAGTTTAGGGGAGGCACTAACTACCTATATAAGGGCAGCACTATATCGAGCGAGATTGGGATTGGGATCCAGATCTGTCTGGGTAAGGGGAACACGAGGCATTACCTAAGTATGGTAGATGCCGAGGCGAGATGTGTCCACATATGAAATACAGTCATTGGAAATGGATATAAAAGGAAATTAGGGATGATCTCTGGGGATTCCCTGAGGAGTCCCATCGTCCTCAGGCGCGACGTAATCTAGGCTCATGAACTCATCCCACAAGTCGTCTGGCATAAGGTCTTTATGTCCAAGATTACACAATTCATTAAGGAGGTTCCTCCCTAGGGTCCTAAAAGGTGAGTTGGGGTTATTCCAAGGAAACAAGTCAGGGGATGCCATAGCCATAACACACATCATCACAGAACCACCTCCAAACTTGACAGTTCCCTCTATCAACCTGTTACTGAGCCCCTCACCTGCCTTTTTCCACACCCATTTGCATCCATCTGATCCTAGATGATTGATTATGGTTTCATCAGACCATACTACCCTCTTCCAATCATCCATAGTCCAATCTTTATGGGCATAGGCAAAATCCAAATGGGCCTTGCAATGTCTAGCAGAAAGAAGAGGGCATTTGGACTTGACTACAGCCTTCATATCAGACTCTTTCAAGTGAAGGTGGACTGTGTTGGCAGATAGAGGCTGGTTAATAATATTGGAAAGTGTTTTGGTCACCTGAACAGCAGTCTCAGCTTTGTCAGAGGTGATAAGACACTGAGCATGATGAATATCTGTAGAGGAAAGCTTGAATGGACGACCTCCAGAAGACTTTTGAAGGTTGGAATGCTCCTTGGAACGAAGTCTGGAGATGGTGGCAATGCCTACACCAGTGCTGGATGCAATAGAATGAATAAAATGGCCAGAATCAAGCTAAGAGAGGATAGTGCTCTTTTGAGTAGCAGAAAGAGATCTCATGATGATAGTGGTTGAGAGCAAAGAAGTGTAAGACCTATTTCAAGCTCAGACATTATATTTATATGTGTGTCTTTGTTTGTAGCACCAAATAAAAACAACTATCCCTTTGTTTTACTGAAAATTTGTGGATCATGTCAAAAGCTCTAAAACTGTTCCAATGGTGTCCCTGTTTTAAAATGGATGTATCTCAGCGACCCCTGAGCCAAATCACGTGGGTATTAGATCAGCAGGTAGCCAGGGGTTTGTTTGTAACATGTTCTCACCAACACTAAGCGGGATTCCCACGCCTACAACTGCTATTTCACATACACTCCAAAACTACAAAATATTGAAACAGTTTTTGGAGTCACTGTACACAACACATGAACTCCCTTGGCCTAAGCATGGCTTGAAGGGGAGTGTTAGAATGAACATACATATACTCAGACATAGATCTGAGCACTCAATAAGCAAGCCATTATCGGCCAGTTCAGAACTGGAATAATAGAACTCAGATTGAAACATGTATATAAGGTCGGGTAGATAATCTGAGTTCTAATCTAATCTTTCCCACACCCTCACTGCAATCTGTTCATGCAAAGTTGATCAATACCAGCTGTCTACAACTTCGCCTACTTATAAAAAACTACTGACTATATACTATATAAGCTCTCTGTGTAGAACTTAGCTCCCCAGCTAGTTCTACACAATATACCACATATCTTCTGGCATATCAGTTCCTCTCTGAAGTCCTAAGGATACTTCAGAGTTCCTGCTACTAGTTCTCATTGACTATCTATCCTAGTCTTCACACTAGGAGAGCAGTAGCATCATAACACCATCCAGGCAGATTCAAAGCTATAGGGGGGTGTTCATTGAACATACCATTCTGAAATGTGGGAAATGAATATGAAACTTAGGAGACTTTGCAAAACAAATGAAAAGCACAGCATTATGACCTCCACAACCTGGATGGTAGTATTCTGAGTAGTAGAATAGACATATATACACCATAGTAGAAAGTTACTCAGACTCTGTTACAAGCATCCTGGACTTCATTGTTCCTGAGTAAATCACCTGCAAAACCTGCACTGATTGCCTGAATTGATGTGCAAGCAAACTATAGTACAGCCTCTGAACTTGTGTACATTTTGGCTTTTTTGACATTTACATATGTGTTACTAAGCCAATCTTTTAAAGCTGAAGGTATGCTACTGTGATGTATATACATATGTTCATTCTACTACTCAGAATACCATCATCTATTGTAAAAGCTATAATGCTGTGCTTTTCATTTGTTCTGCAAAGCCTCCTAAGTTATATTCATTTCCCATGCTCCTGGTATGTTCAATTCACACCTCCTAGCTTCAAATCTGCCTGGATAGCCTCAGGAGAGTGGGTAGAAGTATATTAGAAGCCTAGATACTTGCCCAAAGTTTGCATAAATGTTATATGTCATTTTTCGTACCCCTATCACTCATAAAGGGTCATGTGATGAATGAGACAGACGTTCCATCTGTTTCCGGATCCTGATCGTGCGGCTTTACGATCCAAACAAACGACGTTAGTATGTTCGCGTCCTCTCCCCCATAGTAACCTTCATTTGCAAAAACTCCGAAATGAAAGTCCACATCAAACACTGGAGCGCTGTCGCCCAATGGCGCTGGAACACTAGGAACAACGATCAAGACGACGAAGGCGACGTCTGTGGTATCTGCCGCGTACCCTACGAAGGCTGCTGTCCCTCGTGCAAGGTGCCTGGCGACGATTGTCCTCTCAGTAAGCATCTACTTCCCATTCCCATCTCCCCCACTCCTCTGCTTCGGAAAACAAAGGAAACATGACGCGCGTTCTTCGTTCAAACGTTGATCCGCCGTACGACACTATTCTAAATCATTTCAACTCCTTTTTTAAAAACAGTATGGGGCGAGTGCAGTCACATCTTTCATATGCACTGTCTACTCAAGTGGCTCGGTACTGCCGCGTCGAAACAACAGTGTCCGATGGACCGTCGACCTTGGGGTGGGTTTTCCTTTTTTTTCTTTTCTTGTTTCTCGCTTCGTTGGGAGAGCCCCACAGCATTGACGTTGTTTCCATACCACCAGTTACCGCCGAACGCAAAGTATCAGACACCGACGACGACGACGACGACGACGACAATGATAACGGTGACAGCCATCCAACTCAAGCTGAAGCTGGACCCGAAGCTGAGCCTGGGCCTGATCCTTGAAGCTAAAGCTCGCCCCGAATCCGCTGTGTCGCTTCCTCGGGGCGCCAATGGTGGATGGTGATGGTGATGGTGATGGTGATGACGACGATGTGACGGTTTGATTTTTTTTTTTTTTTGTTGCCTCTAGTTACAAAGTAGCATCGCCGCGCGTGGACAGTATGTACATATGCTCAGAGTATACAGTAATAATACAAGGCGCATGATTCCATTTCTGTGGGTGCTCTGGGGGAAAAGGGAGGGAATGGGGGTCGTGTATAGCGCCAAACGAAAAGCCAGACGGAGAACATCGAAAGAAGGCCAAAGGTCGCCATAAATATTGGGGTCGGGTACAATTACAAGGAACAGACGGGTCTAGGCTGGGCTAGATAGCATCCAAAGGAAGCATCGAAGCAAAACAACGAGAAAGAAAAAAAAAGTGCATATCTAGATGGAAACTTGGTGAGAAAACGCAGGGACGAGTGTCAAGATATATCGTTGCAAAAGCGTGTCAGTGGATTTTACTTTATTTCACCATTGGGGTTAGGCGTAGTTGGACGACGTGTGAATGGACGAGCAGCTGCTACTGTTCGTATCCACCAGGTCCCTGAAGAGATGCCATCCAAATCCGGGTTTTATACAGACTAAAAAGCTTTGTTGAGCGAAAAACGCGTTCAAATGGCCGAGGGAGGAAGACGCACCGAAACAATTCTCGTACAAGCTCTCGGAAATCGATGCGTTTTTCCGCAATAAAGTAAAAGGTCAGTTTTCGTCGGTCCCTACACATCCTGAGTTAAGAGGCGATGCGATACACCACTGATGGGTGGAGGGCAGCGCACCATTGATATTCTGCATCTATGACTTCCATCGGTAATTTCCTTTGTCGGACTTTGCTTTGGCACAGTTGCAGCGCCTTCATTTCGTCCTGCATCTTGGTAACGAGATGTCTACACAACATCAGTAAAGCCCCCCAAAGCGTGAACGCACACGCGCATACGTACTGTGTATCCTGGGGTTGGGCTTTCCCATATATCATCTTTGGATTGATCTCCTTCTTCGAACCTACACTGCTGCTGCCCTGCTGACCACCGGGACTGAGCGGTCCACTGTCGCCGTACCCCACGCGCTCCTTTTGCTCCCGCTGGAACGCCTCGACTTCCTCGAGCGTGATGGTGTCATTGATGACTTTGCCTAGGTCTTTCCCCCGATCGGCTTCCACGATGACAAGGTCACCCACGCGGATGTCCAGGCTGAGATCTGTCAGGTAAAACAGATCCGTACGTCCAGCTTTGAACTCGACGATGTACAGTGGCCACGACGCAGGGACGGACGAGAGCGGGACACCCTTGCCGAGATCGTTGATGTTTGCCGCATCGGATGTGCGCCGTTGGATCTGCTGCGGGTAGAACGGCCCTTGCTGGGGCTGGATGGAACGCGAGCTAGTCGGCGAGAGCGGAGAGGGCATCGTGCTCGTCCCAGAGCGATTGAACGTCGTGCCGCCATTGCCGTGGGAGGGTAAGTACTGGATGCCTTGCCCAGGGATGAAGCGGGCAGTGAGCGACTGTTTCTGCGAGGCAGTGCCGTTGCCACTCCCGAGGTACTGCGCCTTGGCGTCGATAAGCTGTTGCTCAAAGTGGCCACGAGGAGGGCTTCCCCCAGCGGACAAGCCACTGTCGCTGGGCGAGTCAAAGTGTTGGCGACTGGACGCAAACGAGGTTCCGCTGGGGATGTTGAGGTTCATGGATTTATAAGGGGAGAGGCGATCGGAAGAGGAGGGGCTGCGTGACATGGGAGCGTAGATGGGGAGCGATGAAGGTTGACTTGGGGGACGGGTAGAGGAGGATGGTCCAGGGCCGTCCTTCATGCTGAGAGAACCAAGATCTGCAGCAAGGTCGTCGTCTGACAGCATAAGACCGCCACGGCCGCCGAAAGCGGGGTTGTGGAAGACGGTCGGACGAGAGGACTCGTCCTGGGGGTCGTTTCCGAAGCCGCCGACGACGGCTGGTCTCCGTGGCTGGACGACACTGACGCTATGTCGACGGCTTGTGGTACCACTGCCGCCGCCGCCGCTCTCGTCCTTGGGTGGGTTCATGCCCGCCCAGAGTTCGCGCAACGCGGAACCGTCATCCAAAAGAATCTGCCCCACGTCGCGGACGAACGGACTCATGTTTGAGGCATCAATGGTTTGTCTGTTAGAATAGCCATTGGCACCGCCAATGTGCGAATCGAATTTATTACTCAAGGGTGATCTACCCATAGTTCCAAGTGATCCATACCGGCTGCTGCCAGGTGGTTTAATGTCCCCATAGCGTGAGCCAGGGATATTGAGTGGATTGGTCTGGAGGGAGGATACATCGGACCAGAGGGCCTGGTTCTGGAATGGGCTGCCTATTGGACCAGGGCGCGTTGTTGTGGCAAGCGACTGGGACCTACTACGGGTGAGATCGTAGGCACGGCCACGGGCAGCGGGGACAGAAGGGGTGATATAGTGCTCATCGTAGGTATCGGACAGGGCTTCTGACTCGTCATCCTCGACGGTGGATGCGAATCGTGATTCACGCATGGCGGAGGCAAAGTTGGTCTGTGGGTTGGAGAAGGAGGAACTTCGTGTGGGAACGGAAGAGGGTAGACCGCCAGCGCGGGTGGTGGTATTGAAGGAATGCATTCTGGAAGCCCAAGGAGAGCTGGCGGAGCCGCCAAGACTGGAAGGTATGGTATGCTGCTGAGATGGAGAGCTCAGAAATGGTTGGGATTCAGTGTACGGGGGTTGGCTTGCTGCGCGTTCCCTGAGAGAGCCGGATCCCGTGCTATCTTGCTTGGAAGGGACGAGAAAGCGGTTCTTGCGATCAGACTCGTCGTGTTGGAGTTGTTGGTCACTGTTTGAGAACTGCATCGTGGTCGAGCAGAAACTTGGCAGACCCTTGCGACCAGTAGCCGTCGTGTGATCCAGGAACGGTCTGGGTGCCACGTCTGTAACATTGCAAGCTTCGTTCATTCCTGCGTGCCGCACGGTCATCACGGTCAGAACGCACCACGAGCCTCGCTCTTTCTGGGTCGTCGGTTCCGCAAAATAAAATCAAAGTAACCTCTGGGACACAAGGCGCAAGCAGGCAATGCTTGGGCCGAAAACGAAGCTGTCTACGGCACAAGGAGAAACGATGCGACGGAAGGGGACGGGACACAAACGGGCGTAATTGGGGAGGACTTGGCTTGCCCAACCGAACGAGGACCCTCCACCGCAATTTGTCGTGACAGGGGTCAGGTGGACCGCATCACATGAACAGTGCACAATTGCCAAACCGACATCAACTGCGGCCTTCGCGTGCCTTCACCCCCGCTCAGTCTCCAACCACCAAATAGCGACGTTGGCCGTGCCAAAACGTAAACGGAATCCATCCTATTAGTATCTCTACCCGGTGGATTTAGTGTCCGTCGCGGCGCACACTCCTCTTCTCACACCCAGGGATCCCGTGGATCTCCATGATTCCTGCCTGGCCGCCTTGAACCGCAACCGACAAGATGCATCCAGCAGTCATACTTTTCGAGCCTCGGCACCGTCTATCCTGTTCACCACCTTCCAGTACCCGTGATACGTTCAACAGCCATAAAACACCCACCTTCAAACATCAAAAACAACGTCCATTGCCTTGAACGCGGTGTTCCCAGGCCAGACGTTGATCGGCACTTCACACTCCACGGTCTCTACTCTAACATCTTTCCATTCATGCTCCTCGTCTCCTCTTGTATTTGGCTCGTCCTCCTCTACCACTTCGTCGCCGTCATGGTACTCCAGCTCCCCAGTACCCAGGAAAGACGACACAAGGAATTCTGTCCAGGTGGATGACGGCTGGACCTCTTGCTCGTCTTTCGTCGGCCGCTCTTTCGGCGCGATAGTGGGGTAAGCCTTGTACGATGTTCCCCATTCCCCTGCCGGCCCGTCTTGAGCCAGCTGCTTCAACCGAACACCGTCCGCACTGATCTGTGACGATTCCGCCGCCACCGCAACCAACAAGGACAATCTGACGCGCCAGAACAGTCCACCAGCGAAAGCCGACGGCTTCGGTGGATGCCCTGCATCACTCAGCTGAACTTGGAACGCCGGACTTGCATCCGAGGGTATATCGAGTGAAAAGGTCGTCCGGAGAACCGAGGAAACCAACGAAGCATGATGCTCTGCGTGGACTCGCCGCATATGCCGGAGATTACCGGCCGACGCAATTTGTGAGGGGAGCGTTTCCTGAGATTCGAGCATCGCAGACAACTGGGGAAAGTGATCAGCCAAGAATTGCCAAACGCACATGCCGCGGCGGAAGACCTACCGACAAAACTCTTGACCGACCCTGGCGCTCGTTCAGCTCCACGACCCCTAACACTGTTTCGCCAAGCCTATATGCCGATTTGGTAAATGTGAGCACAGCCACTTTTACCCCATCCTTGTTTACGTCGTAGGCCACTGTGTACCGTCGCCACCTCAATCGTCTGATCTAAACCGAATGAAAAATTGCCTACTTACCCTTCTTCGGGTTACGTGTCAGGATCTCAACAGCTTCCCTGCAGCCTGTCAGAGCTCCGCCATCACCCTCTCGTTCTCGTTCGAAATCGGCTTGCCTGGGTGATACTGCTTCAAGCGGACCCTTCATGTGAACATCAGCGGCATCAGCCTCGGGGAAAATAGAAATGGCCAGCAAGCGTTGCCCATAGTGTCGTAGATCATCTAGGGAACGGAAGCTATCGTTGGCTAAATACAACATTAGAGTTTCATTATGGATGATGCACACTCGCACGCACATTGCGACAGATCCTTTGTGATTCCCTTTGGAAGTCCATCCACCACTTTTGGTGCAGTTTCCATGGACAAGATTCGCTTTCCCACAGGCCACAGCAGGTCGTAGGGTCGTGGCACTTTCCCAACTATAAGGTGTGATGAGTAAGGAGGTGGACAAGAAAAGCCTTGCGCGATCGTACCGGCGACGTGGTTGTACACGCGTATCGGAACCTTCATAACGCGGCTTATGCTGTTTGCACCCGTCGGCCCGAGACTACTCGATGACCTCATCGCGGATGCGCTGGCACGACATGTGCCTATCACTAGTTCATATGAGAACTTGAGTGCCCGGCCCCGGAACGTCGGCGGTAGGTTGGCCGGTAGTAATATCGTGTACGTGTCTTGATGAACACACCATGTCAGCAGTGGTCGTGTCGTGAATAGAAAGACCGCTCACATGTGCGAGATTCTCCTGGGGCGAGTACCAGGTCTACAGCAAGCATGGCTGGCTGTACATCGAATGTAGGAAGTGGTGCATCAGGGTCAATGTCTTCTTCCGGCCCTCCATTAACCAAGCCGAGACCGACGCCATTCTGCTGCCCATTCACCAGCGTGGACGATACCGAGGACACGGAAGGCGTGCGAGAGCGTCCCGGCGCCCATGACTGGGAGGAAGGCAAGGGAGTTGAAGGCGCGGAATAGGTGGACGGAGAAAGGAGGGAAAAAAAACTATTCGTGAGTGACGCTGAGCGGCTATGTGAACGTCGGCGCTCTTGTATGCGTTGATGCGACGTGATGTCCATGCTCCCACCACCCACGACCGTGCGTTTCAACAGTTTGAGCCGGAGCGCTCCCAACGTATGCGCTTGATCCGGAGTCATGACTGTGCCTGGGAGAGAGGCAATGGAAACAGTGCCCAGGAGCTGCGCATAAGAATAGAGGATCAACTCAGAGTTTGAGCTGACGAGCGTGCCGTTTCGGAGCGACACCGCCGGTTTTGTCCCGGGGTTGGCGGGCGGGGGTCCATGTCCTAGGCCAAGTTGGGGCGGCGGTCGGCGGGATTGAGAAGGACGGGTAGGATAGGCATGGGCAGCGTTCTTGAGCGATTGGTCGAGTGACTCGGTCAGGGACGGGGACCTTGTGAGAGGTGTTCCCGGGTAGGGAGTTGACGGGGTCTCTGCTATCGGGTCGAGGGCGAGGGAAAAGGTAGACGCGGATGAGCTGGACAAGCTGGATGACGGCGGGGGTGGGGGCTGTTGCACCTCATTGAGGTGAATATGGACGTCCGTCACGGACTGTTTGCGAGCGTGAGGGTGGTGCGGAGGAAGCTGAAAGTCGGGGCTGCGGGTTAAGGGCGATATGGTGGTCGGAATCCCTTGATGGTGTATGAGCCAGCTGCGCGAATACACTTCCACGTACGCACCTGCATCCGAGAACTCGTTGTAAGCGCGTACATACTGCGATGTGCTCTCTCCTGCACTGTCATTGCCCTTTGGGAACAATTCGCCCGCAGGAATGTCGATGGATAGGGACCTCGACTTTTCGAGGAGAGATTGTCGCTTCTGCTCCAAAACCGTCGACATATCCATCTTCCCGGAAACTTGGCCGATGAGTTTCTTCCGCGCGGGTATGTCGCGAGCATTATTGACAGGGACGGAAACTGGAGTGAGCGCGGTTGGCCGAGGAATACCGGGGGAGGTGGGGGGCCTTGCAAGGGGTGCTGAGCTGATGGAATGGGCGCCTCGTTTATGCGAATTCTTGGCCTTTGGGGACTCGGGGGTTCGAGTGTTGGTAAAGGTGATCGTGACGGAGAACTGTTCGCCTGCAAAGTAGGATGCTTGCGAGGGGGTGACGTGTACGCGAATGGCGGGCTCGACGTCAGTCATTGTGAGATCGTCGGCAGACATGACTGCGGTGGAGACGAGGGAGCTCGTCTGGCAGAAAATGGGACTATAAATACAAGAAAAATGAATCCCAAGGATGCGTGGGTCTGAGAACGGGAGGAGGAGAACTAGCCAACGAACATCACGACATATTATTGTTTGCCAAAGCCTTTGGATCCAAACACTCATGATCATGGCCAACTTTGCTGCTCGACTCGAACCCTTCATTCTCATCTCAAAATCAGCCAAAGGCGCCGCCGCCGCAAAGCTCATCCAGGACGCTACTTCTGCCCCGGGCGTCTTTGTCTTTGCGGAGCTCCTCGAACTTCCAAACATCCACGAAGCACGTCTCGTCGTTGCTTCCCATTTCTTTAGCAGTACTTACATTGCTTGAAATCAGCTTGCCACCAACGAGCAGTATGCGCCCTTCCTGTCTCTCTTGCAGCTCTTTTCGTACCGCACATTCAGGGACTATCTAGGTCGATTGAACGGCGTTGTGCGCATTTGATCAGTATTGACGGTTCCTATTGCAGAGCACAAGGACTCCCTTCCACCTCTCAATCCGGCCCAGATAACAAAGCTAAAGTACCTCACGATAGTCACGCTTGCAACGGAACGTCATGTGCGACCATATCCCCGATACTCCTTTGTGTTCCGCTAAGATAGCACCACAGATCCTACCATACTCCTTGTTACTTCAAGAACTGCAGGTAGCAAGTATCAGGGAGCTCGAGGACCTTATTATTGACGCCATCTACCTCGACATCCTCCGCGGCAAACTCGACCAGAAGGAGCAGCAGCTCGAGATCGAGTACACCATGGGAAGGGATCTCGAGCCAGGAAAGTTTGAGAAGTTACTGGGAGCACTTCAGAACTGGTTCGTACTATCACATCGCCCTTCTTCCTCGAGTGCTTTTTCATCTGCGACTTAGGGCAACTACGACGGCGATCGTGTTGTCAGAGCTCGACCAGAAGCTCGTGGAAGCTGCAACCTATAACGCGACGGTGCAAGCGGAGAACGAAGAACACGAGAAGGCGTATCAGGCGAAGCTGAAAGACGTCCAAGAACGTCAGAAGGATGGCAAGGGAGGAAGGCGAATCGCTCAGAATAGTTTCGATAGTATGGACGTCGACGAACCTTCGTCTGATGGACTCAAGCTCAGGAATCGCAAGTATGTCTCCTCTTCTCTCGTTTTATTTGCGTTACCTTATGGTTACCACAGACCAGCGACAGACGCTGCCTTGAAACAGTCCCAACGGAAGCGTAACAGAGTATGAAGTGCGGAATCACTGCAGTTTACTGTGCATGTCGTTAGAGCGTGTATCAATAGTCATGGACATTCCGTTCACTTCATTAAATGTAGTTCAAACTTCAGAGCCCCATATCTAATCAAAAAGCTGGACGCATCGGTCAGAGTCACGCGTATCACGTGAGCTTCAATTGGCGCGACGTGTTGGCGTGCTCCTCTACCAAGTCAACCATGCCTGCAGAACGAGCCGGTGTAAGGCTTCTTTTTTAATGATCAGTATACACTCGCGACTGACGCATTGTGTCCAAGTACACCGTCACCATCTTCCTCGTCGACCTCTCTCCTTCCATGGGAGCCTCCAAAACTGTGGAGCTTCCCGACGGTCCAAAGGGAGAGACGAGGAGTGTCGGGATGACAAAGTTGGAATGGTCACTTCAGTTTGTCAAAATGAAGATTCAGGAGATGGCATGTTCCTCCTTTTCTTTCAAGTCTCTTCCAACTCACGCAATGACCGTCATGCTAGATATTTAACGGGCGAAAGACGGATCAGTGCGGCGTGATTGCTTTTGGCTCTGAGGGTGCGTGTTCCCTTTATTTCTCTCTTGCGTACGCAAATAAGCATGCAACCAACCGTCATGTATGTTTGTTAGAAGAAAAAGAGAGATGCTGATATCTGAACAGAAACCAACAACGTCGTCAACGAGAAGAACGGAGGTTACGAGCACGTATCAGAATACATTCCAATTGGGCAACCAAATGCTGGTACACTCGCAAAACTTGATGAACTTCAGGCGTCAGAGACTGCAGGGGACCGTAAGCTTGCTTTCATCATGTCCTCTTCCTCACGCATTCATCAACCTAATGACACCGCGTTTTGAAAATCAGCAATCGACGCTTTGATCGTTGGTATTGAAACGCAAGACATATATCTGGAGAAGAGGCGTACTTGGACGCGCAAAATAGTCTTAGTTACTGATGGCGAGTCCCCGATGGAGATCGAAGAATGGGAAGGAATAGTGAAGAAAATGACAAGTTTGAACATATTATTGACTGTCGTGTGAGTGAAGAACTTATTCAGCGGGGCTTTGCTTGTCACTCCTTATGGATCATTTTCCAACATTATTTCCCGACACCTCCGTGATCTATTCGGCTTGTGGACCAACCAGACGCTGACATGTTGCCATAGGGGTGCCGACTTTGATGACGAAGAACTCGCGTATCAAGAAGAAGACAAATCCCCCATAAAGGTAGGCAAGAACATCCACTATGCTTCATATCGACGATGTTCCCGTAGCGCGCGAACGAAAGCTTCTACGCCCGCCTTACATCGGCCCTGCCAGAAGGCCTAGGGCTTCTCGGATCCCTTGAGCACGCGCTCCTCACACTTACCCATCCCCACATCAAGGAAACAAAGTCTGCGCTTCTCTCGACAACACTGCGTCTAGGAGATGTCGAGGTACGTGAGAGCGAAGCCATCGAGCTCAACGTACGCATTGCGAAGTGCACCAGCTTGGCCAGAGCGGCATCTTGGAAGC
Source organism: Rubroboletus satanas (assembly GCA_038090635.1). Lineage (NCBI taxonomy): Eukaryota > Fungi > Basidiomycota > Agaricomycetes > Boletales > Boletaceae > Rubroboletus > Rubroboletus satanas. The sequence continues at coordinate 23,956 of JBBPNB010000100.1, forward strand.
AGTTCTTCAAGAAAGATAGTGATGATGAGGATGTTCAGGATATTGAAGACGAGGGGAAGGTCATCTATAAAGAGGTCAAGAGACGCACCGAATACGTCATCGACAGGTCCACTGAAGAGGAAGAAGAAGGGAAAGGGAAAGGACCAAACACACAGGATATCTCAATGGATGTCGACGAAGAGAAAAGCGTTACGGAAGAGGAGACGGGCTTCGAAAAAGTTGAAAAGGAGCAGCTTGTCAGAGGGTTCAAGTACGGGTCAACCTATGTCCCTTGTCCCGATGGGCAGTTTGAGCGGCTGAACACCAAGAAGGGCATTGAAATATGTGGATTTTTCCAGAGGAAGAACGCGCGTCTCTTCCACTTTTCCATTTTCCGCTTCAACTGATGCATTGGTTTGGTTTTCTAGCTGAACCATTCGTATCCCATGGGCGAGCTTTCATATGTCTTTGCTTCGCCGACTTCTATCCCCGATCAGCTCGCGTTCTCATCCGTTGTTCAAGCCATGTTCGATAAAGGTGTCTTGGCAATTGCGAGAATGGTGACCCGTGAGGGTCTGGACCCAAAGATGGGTGTTCTCTCGCCCATAGTATGGCCGAATGTGGATGTACTATTATGGGTGCAAGTATGTCCTTCCCTCCCTTGCAAAGTCGGAATAATAACGGGTGACCGTTGTATAGATGCCTTTCGCGGACGACGTCAGACACTATACCTTTCCCTCACTCTCTACTCTTGTCTCAAGGTCAGGCGAAAAAATCACGAAACATCCTTATATTCCAACGGAGGAGCAACTCGAAGCCATGGACAACTTCGTGGATGCCATGGACCTCATGGAAGCAGGCGATAAAGATGAAAAAGGGTAAGTCCATAAAATCCGACTTTCACTACCCTTGCGAGGCTCAGATAGGTTCCCCCAGATCTCGTCAGCCTTGGTTCGACCCACGCCTCTCGTACAACCCGGCCATTCACCGCACGAAGCAAGCCCAGTTCCACTGTGCGGTGGTATCGGACCTCGCGACCCACCCTCTTCCGCCGCCCCATCCTGAGCTTACCAAATACTTTGATCCTCCGAAGCGTGTACTCAAGACTGCAAATCATGCCTTGGAGGAGTGCAAGACTGCCTTCAAGGTCAAGGAAGGCACGTATTCTCCTAATTTGATCTTCGCGTCAACGTCGTGTTTCGCTGACGATATAGCACTTTCTTCAGTTCCAAAGAGAGCTCCAAAAGCACGCAAGGACGGTCATGTGTACGCGCAGGACCAAGATGAGGATATGATTCTCCTCGACCAAATGGGTCCCGCTCGAAAACGGCCTGTTGTCGCGGCCTCCTCCAAGTCGCAGGTCGCCGACGCTTCTCCGTCTCGTGCTGGGAAGAAAAAAGTGTCTATGGACGACTCTGAGACGGAATCGGAATCGGACGGAGAACTGTTGTTGGAATCGAAACCGAAGCCAAGTACACCTGGGTTGCCGACCCCGACGGCTTCCCCTGAGCCGGAACCAGACCCACAACGAGCACCGGGGAGGATCATTGGGAATGCATATCCACTCAGGGATTTCCGTCAGAACCTCAAGCAGGGTGATGTGGTGACGAAGGCGGTGGAAGATTTCGGGATCGTGGTGAGAGAGATTGTTAGGCGGCCGTTTGCGAGTCGACGGAAAGATGAGATGGTGGAATGTTTGAAGGAGATGCGCGAGGCTTGTTTGAGGGTGAGTACATGTCTTGGCGTTGTATGTGGCCAGGATTCACTGAATTGATCCTGTGATGCGCAGGAGGACGAGATAGACGCGTGGAACGAGTGAGTTGAAACGTTACTTTTCAACACTGGGATTGTTTTCTGAGACTTGCCGGTCGCGCAGGATCTTGAGAGGACTGAAGGAAGACTGTGCGGGTGAGAACGGGAACAAGGACTTTTTGGCAGAGTTGCAGAAGCTGGGGCGCCAGATGAGTTTGATTAGCTCGACCGAGGCAAAGCGCGTCGGAGGCATATCGGATGTTTCGGAGTCTGCTGCAGATGTGGTGAGTGCATTTTTTGTGCCAGTTCGTTGGCGTTCGCTGACAGTCGGGGGTAGTTTATGCAACAGTAACTACCAAGATGTATCGTTGTGAAATGCCATGTGTGTAATAGATAAAGTGTGGTATCTCCCATTGTTTGCGAGTCAAGAATATATATTCTAATGCACATGCGAACAGTCCGCATTGCTACGAATGCAACCCATTCGCGTTGTTGGGCTGGACGGAGGATTTGCTACACCCAGCGATGTCTCTATCGCCGGGACATCGCCACTGTCGTCATTGGAATGCCCCTGTGCGTTACAAATGGCAGCCCGGGACATCATCGCAACTTCACCGCCAACGCCCATCCCCAACGCACACTCACATTCCACACCATGCCCCTTCTCGACCCCCTTAGCGCAGTTACGACCGCCATCAAAGAGGCGGGCATCATCCCGGACGTGATCCACGACAAGACCACTTTCACTCCCGAAGCACTGCTCGTCGTGAAATGGCCCACTGGGAAAGAAGCCATATTGGGAAACACGTTGACGACGATCGATACAGCCGACGAACCCTTGGTGTCGTTTACCCCTATGCAGTCGTTTGCAGCGGCGACCGACGTGGGGTATACGCTCGTTATGACTGATCTGGACGCACCGTCCAGGAGCGATCCCAAGATGAGGGAGTGGCGCCATTGGCTTGTGAGTTTTGGATGCGTAAAAACGGGGCCGGGGATTTGTGTGTGCTGACAAGGATGTGCGTGTTGCACTTATAGGTGACGGGTCTCAAGGCGCCTGCCTTGAGTGCGCTCGATACGGGAGACCTAGGTGCGCGTGTGACGAGGCCGGCGACAACGCCTTACTACCCGCCCGCTCCGCCTCGAGGCACGGGACCTCATCGCTACGGTAAATGTATCCATGCAGACATTAAACCTCGCTGACTTGCCCGCTCTCTCTCTCTTCTCCCTGACGGGCCTAGTGTTTTTGCTCTACCAAGAACCGAGCGTGGATTTTTCGATCCCGACACACGCACAGGAACACAAGAGCGGGCTCAAGGATCGGGCAAAGTGGAACGCGGCGCGTTTTGCGGAACAGTATGGATTGAAGTTGGTGGGGGTGAATTATGTCGTCGTGAAGGGAGACGAATAGGCATTTGAGTATGTGAACTTTTTGGTGTGTGGGCTAGTCGCCATTTTTGTGTACTGCCATGTGGTTGTTCAGGGGAAGAGAATCGAGCGAGCGTTTCAAGTTGGAACTGTCGTGTAGGTGGAGGATCGATGAATGGATGAAGGGTCGCCAGCGTAGGTAGTCCCTGCTTTTCTGTTTTCGCCCGACGATACTCCCTGAAGTCGCTTCGTTACTACTCGACGCCGAAGAGGATTCCGCCAGACTCAAGAGCGTCTTGCTGCCCCGTTTTCTGAGCCTAGGGCCTTTCGGGCTTTCCCGAACTACCATATCCTAGTACTCGACCCCTATTGGTACCTTTCTCCTCATCTCCCCATCCACACATCGCATTCCGAGCTTGATTTGCACGTATTCCACACGACACAGGGCTGTACATATATATATTTACCTTGCTTGTCGATCTCGACAGTCGATAATGATATCGATAAACCAAAACGGGCTGGCCCTGGGGAAGGTCATGTTCAAAACATCTCAGTGGAGTTATGCCGGACCACTTTCACTCGTACAGATGGCAGAACCTTTATGCGTGGAGAAACCGACCAACTTTCAAAGATAGGGCCCTATAGAGCTGCATGCTTATCACAGGTATTGTCAAGATATGGATCCGGATACTTTACTTATCTAGTTACAAATTCCGGCCACTCAGGCATACACATGGACGCCCCGATCCCCTCTCTCAAATCCACACAAGTACTCGCGTCACCAACTCTCTAGCCATCCTAATGGCTGCTCCTCGTCAACCCATCAGTTTATCGACAGACTACGCTGCGTGAGTCCTCGCGTTTGCGCCTGACCGTCTAAAATGAGCGTTCAACAGTCGGCTTGAAATGCTCCGCGAAATCGAGCGTCTTGGAGGATCCGCCGGATATGACACGAGCCCGGATGCATTCAGTGACTTCGTTCTGGTGAGTGAACCGACGTTGTAACAGGTACGTCCACTGACCGCTTAGGTGTATGATGGTCTTCAGGCCCTTGATCCATTCGATTGCGAGTAATATCACGTCCTCTTTTTGTTATATCCTTCATGACCAGTACGTAGCGTCTGGACTGGGTCAATCAACGAACTGGCAGAAAGTGCAGCGGAACCAGATGCACAAGCGTTGAAAGCTAAGTTACAGGTCGAGCTTGATTTGCAGCACTTCGTACGTGCTGCTGTCGCGCGGATATATCGTCCTGTGTTGACCCTCTGTAATCACAGGACTCGAAGTTAGCACAAAAACAACGGTAAGATATGTGCGACATGTCTCTGGTCTCCATCCAATATAGCCTTGCATGCAAGTATCTCCAATAGCATCAAGGGAATAGAGTCCCTTGGCGGATCTGTTGGTTTCCAAAAGTTCACGGTGAACCCTCGGACTGTGTCGTCTCAGTCCGATGACCAGGGAACCGCTGCTTTCCTTGAGATCCAAGTGACCGCTGAAGAGTGGCCTCACTGCTATGCCACAGGCTTTGTCCGGAGAGCTCTGCTAATCACGGGACTTGATATTTTTGCCAACCAGCACTCAGGCTCTGGCCACGCGTGGGGACCTGCCCTCGGCGTCGGAAATTTGCAGGGTGCCCTGTTTTATTCAAGCTTCGATGCGGACAGCTTCAGCTTTGAAAACGTTTCTGCTGGTGCCAGGGCCTCGATGGGATCGAACGGTGTCACTACTTCCTTCTTTGTGGGGGCGTTGATCGGGGTCAGTGAAGGCTTTTCGTTTGAGGGCAGTTGGAGTTGGTGAACGGTGTGGCATGAAACAAGTACCTGGGGGAAGAAGTGTTGTGTTGTGGTACAACAGAGAGTCAGCGGTTGAGATATATCATGATCATGCATAAATACCACGTCACTAGTGCTGGCAGCACGCGACCGAGAGGCCAAATTGCTATTCCGAGCGAACCACTTAAAAGTTGCTTGGCTTTGTCGAGATTCGACAGTTTTCCATAGGAGTAAATAGCCCCTTTCTGCGCGCATCACGTGATGCAGAACTTTTCTTTGGCGTTTTGCTTTTACTCTTGCACCGACACACTGCAATGGCACGCAAAGCACGAAAAATACAAGATTCATCAAGCGATGACGACGCCCCTGAAGTTGTTCCCCATTCGGCATCCAAAGCCGACGCGAAACGTAGTCAGAAAGCCCTGTACGACTTCGAGGCAGAGGAAAAAGCACGCAGAAAGGCGCGTAATCGTGAGAGAGATCAAAAGTTGAAAGAAAGAGCTCGTGTGACCAAGGGTGGAAAGACGGGCGAGAAGCTGAAAGGGGTTAGATTCATGGACCAGGAGTTGGAGGGAAAAGACGAGGGAGCGGGTGATGAGGACGAAGGTGATGACGATGACGATGACGACGTGGAAGTGAGGATGTTGAAAGCTATGAGGGATGCGGCAGATGAAGTGGAGAGTAGCGAAGGAGAGGAAGACGACGACGACAAATTCAGGGGGTTTGGGCAGGGAATGGATTTGGGCGATGGCATGGCGTCGGGTTCGGACTCTTCCTTTGCGCAAGATGACGATGGTGATGACGCCGGAATGCCATTGGGGGAAAGCGACCTGATAGACCCGGAGGCTCCAACGGATAACGAAGAAATGAATGAAGACGACGAAGACGAGGAGACCACACCACTCCAAGGGGATACCCGCAAATCTAGCAGGAAAGCCGACTACCTTGCGGACGACCTATTCGCAGCTGCTTTTGCCTCCCAAAATTCGAAACCAGTCCAGAAAAACATGGAATCGACTCAACAGCAAACGGTCAGGAAACGGCGGCGAAAATCCATTGCGCGTCCCAAAGACCTGTTGATTGGGTATGTCATTTCTTCTCAGGTCCAGATCTTGAGGCACTCATTCCAGATTAAGTGGTCGTACCATCCGCACCCTGCCCCGACCCTCGGATCCACAATCACAAGCCACAGCACGAAGTGTCCCGTCTGCACGCGCTCGCAGATTTGTGGACCAAAGCCTGGCCATGAAAGGCAGGCAATCACTTCTCAAGGCCAAGAAAAAAGGTTGGGAAAGACGGCTAGGTAATTCAACCTTTCCATTCTACTCACGCCGCCTGCTGACACGATATTCTCTAGCAAATATTGGGGTCATGAAATACCAAGGGGCACCACACGGATTTGCTCGGATCACACGGTAACAGACCAGTTATTATATCCCAGAGGGTTCAGTTCCGTCTCCCAATACCGAGAGACTTCGAGTCCGGCCACGTAGATATGGTTTTCCGGCGATGCCCCACCTCAGGCCGACTTCTGGTTTCTTAGGGCTTGTTTGCCGTAGTAATACCTCTGTCGTCCAATACCAGCAAACCAAGCCAGCCTAGCGGGGTATGTCAAGCCGTGGACACTTTCAAGAGACAGAATGCTCACCTCATACTGAGAAGAAAGACAACAAAGGTGATGTTACCGTGGGTCATCGAGTTCCACGACCCAAATGAATACCGCAAGTTTTCTGGGAGGCCAACCCACGAAGCTATGATACTGTATCCTTATCAAAACAAACTTGTGATATGCACCATGCGCAACCGACTCACTGTGTGACCTGGTAGCATCGTAGTCAGCCCGAAGAAAAACCCGGCACGAAATGAGTGGTACTCACATCCGCCAAGGCTAGTGCAGTCATGCTCGCGCCCAGGATACGTTCCTGAGCCTCAGGATTGTTAGGTAGCGCGTCCCGGATCGCTCGAAATACGAGTGAGGATATTAATCCCAGTAACATGTAGCCTGTAGAGGTGAATCGAACATCAAGTACGTCTGCTTGGGTTGCGAATGACTGCCATACAATTGCCAAGCTGCCATATCGCCATTGTCGTCCTCGCGTCCAGCGTCCCGGACGAGGTACGAGCTGGGATGAGCTGGGCATGGAACCATTCTGGTCCGGGAAAGAACCATGCCAGGAAGGCAGGGGAGACCGTTGTCACTGTCGTATTACATTAGTTGTGGACGTGTTTGTAGATTGAGGAAGAAACAAACGAGGTTCAAAGTAGAGAAAGAGGGCCTGATAGAAACCTGGGAGTGCGGGGAAGTCGCGAGGCATGATGGCAATTTCTAGTTGGAAGTCTCTGACGACGACACGTAAGTAGCCACACAATTTTCGTGCTCAGAGTCCCGCGCCGTGAATTTTGGCCTCCAGAATCTCAGAACATAGTCACATCGTCTCGAAGCTTTCCTGAACTACACCGATCCCTGGGCTGAAACATTGGTCTAACTTACGGAAAGGGGGCAAACAGGTGGGTGCACGTACTATCCAGGGAAGAACGCATCGAGTCTGGAAATGCAAACCCGAATGCCTGAACCTCGCACATCAAGCTCACAAGCCCATGAACCCTCCGCACTGCTCCATCCCGGAGGGCAAGGCGGTCGCCTTAATGATGACCCCAGCTCGTCGGTGTTTGATCTTCCTGTCCAGCCCGCAAACCTAGCCCGCAGCACTGGTAACTCGAGGAAGCAGCAGCAACTTTGACCTCCGCCCGAGAATCAAGGCCCAAACTACTGATACGCCGAAATCATTTCCCAAGATCATGATGATGTAGGGCGGTTCTGGCGGAAATGCCATCCGCTTCGTGTTCGATAACGCATGTGTTGCGCTCCCTGTTTCAGACAGCGGAGGCTCGTCTAGCGAGCTCATTCGAGGACCATCTATAGGTACGCCGCTTCCGCGTTTCTTCAACTAATCATCCTCACCCCGCCACGGACCTAACTTTAATACTCAGGTATCTCAAACGAGACAGTACTTGATGGTTGGCATGGTCCAAACCCAGAAATGGGCAATAAACAAGCTCCGCGTTCCACAAGGCCCGTTATGAGCGCCTCAGTCACAGATATATCGAATTCCGCAGCAATGCGAGCACAATTATGAACTTGGAACTTAGTTTTCTCTTGCCATGTGAGTTATGCCAAGGATCTGAGTTCCTTTGGGCTTGACGATATCGAGGAAAGGCTCCATGTGTGTGATATGGTGGCAAATGGCGTTAAGGTGAAAGGGATGGGATATGCCAACATCAAACAGATGTACAGGTGAAGCCCTTTAGGGAGGTTGCATACGTTGAATCTGTGACTGGATCTAGGTAGCGGCCTCATCTGTCACATGGTGGAGAGTCAAGCTCTCAAGCCTCAGGCCTCTACGTCACTAGTGTGCGAGGGATTTGGTTGCGCACCGGACGCCTCTTACTCACCAGCCCCGTCCCGACGAAAAGGACCTTATCGCTAGGGTAATATCCGCTAAGACGTGTTGAGAAGCATCCCGTGCCGCTGAGCGCGTTCAACTCTCCTTGATGCCAGTGTTTCTGCTCCGCCATGGACTCTTCTGTTCCAGCTGTTTCAAAAAGGAATATCCGGGTATAAGATCTAGAGTCGAACTAAGGATCGGGTAAAGTGGAACACCGCAAGTTTTACTGAAAGCATCTCATTAGTCTGAAACTTGTCGGGGTGATTTATATGTACATACAAATGTCCCGGGAAGGAGACATCGGATCGGGAGATGCACAACTTGAACTTCACCTGGTCCCCACAACCTGGAGGTAAAGCCAGCAAGCCCATGGACCACGCACTACACATTCCCGCAAGGCAAGGCAGTCACCTTGATGATAGCCCCGGCTCGTCAGTGTTCGATCTTCCCGTCCAGCCCGGCGTGAACCCCAGTCCGCAGCCACTGGCGACTCGGACTCGAGGCAGCGCCAAGGACTCTGACCTCCGCCCAAGAACGATAGCTCAAACTACAGATACACCAGAGTCATCTCCCAAAATCACGGTGATATCGGGCGGTTCTGGCGGAAATGCCATCTGCTCCGCGTTCGACAACGCGTGTTTTGTACTGCCCGTTTCGGATGACGGGGGTTCGTCTAGCGAGATCATCCGTGTTCTTGGGGGACCATCTATAGGTGCGCCACCTTCGTGTTTCTTCAATTGATTATCTTCGTGGGTCACCGACTCGAAGCGCGTGCAAGGTGATATTCGCTCCAGACTTGTCCGTATGATACCTCCAGCACCCCCGAACTCTCCTCTCGGTGCCGTGCGCACGCTTCTTTCATACAGGTTACCCGCGAACGTCTCCGAACGTGAAGCTCGCGAAGAATGGAGAGACATCATCGAAGGACACAGTCCTCTCTGGTCGGGCATTCCCAACGACCGCAAAGAAACTATCCGAGGTCCGTTACCACTGCTTCGCGTGGATGTATTAACTTTCCAGGATTTGTAGGTTTTCTCGTCTACTTTGAGAACGAGGTGCTCAAACGTGCTCACAAGAACTTCTCCTTCTTGAATGGAAGGTAATACTGAGCTAGTCCAGGGAAGCGCTTGTCTAAATGACGATTTCCTAGCATCGGAAATTATTTCATTTCTGGTGCTCAAACCTTCTTTCGGTCCTTACCATCAGCTATATTCTTGTTCGCATCCATCACCAACAGCCAGGTATGTCCCACCTTGGGAATGCGGCTCTGCCACCGATTGACAGGCTACGTGAAGGCGAATATACAGCCGGTGATAGTTACCAACCACACGGTGACTATTGCTGCGGAGCTAGTAAGTCTTATGCTTAAACAGGGATAATACAGGTGGCATGGAAGCGTTTCGAATTAGGAAAATGGCACCAGGCTCGTTGGACAGTGCGAGATATCCCATCCCGTGAATCCCTTGCCATCATTTGAGGAAGACAGTCCCGAGATGGATGCATTTTCCCCCGTGGATGGCATGGGTGAAAGCATTCCCTATCGATCCAATGTCATGTACAGCCAAATGGACAAAGACCGCGGTTATGAACCACTACAAGCCAAGATATACAGTGGGTAGATCGCTGGATAGATCTTGTGAATTTTGGATGGACCTACAGCATCTGGAGATAGGGTTGTATTACATCAATGCGTATGGCTATGAGGTACATCCCACGCCGAACCCTGAGTTCATCAAGACAATTGCAACCTCCGAGGCTTTGGTGTATTCCTGTGGCTCGCTCTGGACAAGGTAAGCTCGGAGTTCGCTTGGTGGTTCTGAATGACACGCAGTCGCAAATAGCATCATCCCCTGCTTAGCCCTTCGTGGAGTGGCGTCTGCGATTGCACGATCTAGCCTTTTGCGGGCTAAAGTCCTTCTATGTGAGTGATGTTACACCTCCGGGACCTATATATTGTCTTTTCCCTGATATCAGTCAGTAAATGGAAAGAATGACAGGGAAACGGACGGTTACACTGCCGTTGACTACGTCAGGTACGGTTACCACTCGGTCCAAGCATGCGGCTCCTCGATCTCACACTTCCCCAGAGTCATTGCGGGGGTACTTAACTCCGATTACCAGAAACCATCCTACGGCCTCGGGAATGCAAGTACAGTTTACCCGATCTCGGCGTTCATTACCCATCTTGTATGGCTTGAGGGAACGCTTATCGAGGTGGACGTGATGGCATTGACAGTGAGTTCCGACTCCATCATTCGCCGTCGTTCCTCTGAGGTTTGTTGATCCTACAGGAGTTGGGTGTCAAGTCGATCATGGTCAGGGGTAACGTCGAAGGTAATGCGGATCGGGGTCCGTGGTATGATCCTGGCGTGGTTAGACATGTGCTTGCACATATCCTGGCACAATAATTTTCCTTCACCCTCGTGTTTTCTATTCACGTTCAAGGCCATGTCACAGCTGTTTCTCCCGCGATTCCATTTGGGACCATTGGTCAGAGGCTTACTAAACTGACTGGGAAACAAGGGACCCTTTTAAGCCCCCCGTGTCAAAACCGATACCTCCTCGTTCAGATGCTCGTTCCCTTTGATCGGATCTCGTACTTGTGCCGTTGCACTTTGCCTCAGACGGAAGTTGGAGTACCGGTTTTTTTAAATTCTCGCCCCCACGCCCAGGGTGTCTGTCCATCATTGTGCCACGCCTAGCGAGACCATTTCCCCCAGTTAATTGACAGCCGAAGCAATAGCCTCCGTCTTAACTGATTTCTTTTTCTTCGCGCTTACCTTTCCTACCCTGTCCATCGCGTCCGGCTCCGGTTACCTTTACTTGTCCGACAGTCTACCATGCTCTCCACTCGTGCGCAGTCCAAGCTTAGACAAGGTCCTACGGGCTACCCAGCTCCCGGCTGCAACTCGCACTTCGATAACATTCTGAAGGTGGCAAAGTTCCGCCGAACACAGTTTCTCTTTCAGATCCCGCTCTCGGCAGGGATCTTTCCAGACGCTAATTACTAATCTGCTGGAGTCCTCGTCTGCGCAAAACGATATGATCCCAAGCATGACATGGGCGTCGAGTCTCGGCGAGCCTGAACCGTCGACCATCGTCTAGACACGAGGCTGATATGTGGTGATGCCGCCTAGCTACAAAGCTGGCTCCGCACCTCCAGCTTCGTCGACATTCGAGATGATCACGTCCGCTGGATTCCTTGTTCGACCTCCCTTGACGATGTGAAAGCTTGAAGAGCCTCGACGGGTCTAATGATATCCTGATCAGACTGGCTGCTGAATGTCAGTCGTCCAAGACACGTTCATGCATTTTATTGTGAAAATTGAATTTGTCTAAACTCGTTGACTCGTGAGTAGGGGCAGTCCACCAGATCTAGAACCCCTTGGAACGGTTCTTTTGAGTGTCCGCTCTGCACGAGACAGCAATTACCCGTGTGAACGCTCGCGACGGCCTGCGAGAGCGCACACACAGCCCCAACTTTTTTTACCATGGTAACCCATCTGGAATGTAGAGGGTTCAAAGAGGATAGGTCTGATCGATATTCACGAATCAGAGTCTAGACATACTGTATGCCCTGCCAAACCGCTCCTTCACATTTGACGGAGGAGGTCAAGCACCTCTGAGACGGCGCCCTCGTGCTCACCGTCGACGCTTTCTCGATTGCCCCTTGTGAAAGCAGGGTATTTATACTCTAACTAGTACTCGGAGGTAAGGTGAAACTAGGCAGGAGATAAGATGAAACGAGGGGTATACAACGTAAGTTGGGGCGAATTCTAATTATGTCACTGATGTGCCCATGGCCAGGTCTCGCCCAGGCCAGTGCAGCGGGCGGTCCAAAACACTGCCTGTCACAGGGTGAGTGTGTGTGGTAACGAGAACTTATGTCTCATTCATTTTACCAAGGTGTCATGAGGAACGACTGAATGATACGCCGGACCCTCGACTCGCACCAAACTTGATTGACTTGCTGCGCTGTCTTTTGACCTCCAGCTCCAGGCTAAACGTTACCCAGTCCTAGGGCTTTAGTATTCCCACAGAGAGCACACGTATGAATCACTCACAGGTTCCATACCCAGGTGCGTTTGATAGACCAAGGATACCAATTTCGCCAACGACGCTATGTGGCGCAAGTGGCTCATGAGATTCATAGATATCAGTCGAAAATTTGTCCACGACACCAAGGATGATCCGGAAGTGGCATCGATGAACAGCGAGACCTCCCATGATCCATATGCAAGCTACCGCCACACACCGGATTTCGAAAGCGAGAGTGATGGAGAGATGACACCGCATGCAACACCAGACGGCCACTCAACGGCCGCTGCAAACCCCATCGTCTCATCCGTGAGTCCATTCGTCCTTTAAAGCTTCAGATCTCCGTTTACCCCTTCATCGTCGTCTCATCTCCATGTAATGACTCGAGTCTCTCTATTTTTTTTTTCAATAAAATAATAACTAAAACACGACGTGTCAATCTCCACCATGCTCAGGCTGATCACATCCGAGTCGAGGGCGAACCGATCCTGACAGATCTTGATCAGACAGGGAGCCCCCGCGTACGATTTCGGTCGCGCGTGCGGATATCGGCAGGGATGGGGAGTCGACGGTGGCGACGTTCTGATGGGCTCGCCTCGAATGCATCCTCCATCTCTGGTTCGCCCTCGTCTTCGATCTCGGCTCCGCTGCGGACACATTACACAGGGAACAATGATTGGGGTCCGTTGGGGACCAGGGTGAGCCTTTTAGGGTCGCAGGCCGCACCGCTTTCCCCTCCAAGCCGAGGTGAATGTGCGAACGGTGGGAAGGGGAACGTCAACGGGAGCGGGGACGGGAATACGCGGACGCGGTGTACCCGGCCTTCGCAGGGGTTAGGCTTTCTACATGGCAGTGTGGATGAGCACACACACCTCACGACCTCGACTCGGCATTCTTACGTTGGGTATCGGTATGCGCACGATGGGTATCATGACGATGGGGAGCAGGAACGATGGTGGAGGGAGCAGTTGGTGGATGAAGCATTTGGAAGATGGCCAGGAAGGCTGCTGAATAGACGTGTAAGTTGTCCATGCTCTTCAAGGGCCGCCGGCCGTTCATGGTCCTTTACCATCCCAGTGGTGGTGGTGGCGTCTAGAACCCATCTTATGCTGTTTTCGCAACCCAGACGAGGGACAGGAATGACACATCTCTGGACGACTGGACTGTGCTGACTGCTTAAAAATGTACCATGCTGTATCACAATATTTGTATCATAAATGCTCTATGTATCATGCTGCATTACATTGCACTCTAGGAACAACTTGCTTAGAGACACTCTTGTTGAAAGGTTTAGATGTAAGCAGGTCAGGTCAATGCTTGGGGATCATCATGGTAGGGGGGAGGGTTGAGACGGGAGGAAGCAAGCTCGCTGCGGTCTTGCGCGCGTTTTGGAGCAGAAGCTGGTCCATGACAACGATGGCTGCCATTCCTTCGACGATGGGGACAGCACGAGGCACCACACAAGGATCATGACGGCCTCGGGCGGCCAAAGTCCCTGGAGTTCCATCATACTGAGCGGTGTTCTGCGCTTGAGAAATGGTGGCCGGAGATTTGAATCCGATCCTGTACCAGGTGATCCTCAGATGACTTGCCTTGTGAGGGAACTGCAAGGATGGAACTTACCTGAAGTAAATATCTTCGCCGTTGGTGATCCCGCCCTGGATTCCTCCGCTCCAGTTGGTGGAAGTACCGAATTTGCCATCCTTGAGCACGAAGGGGTCGTTATGCTTGCTTCCGGGGACCTCGGTACCTCTGAATCCAGATCCGACCTCGAAAGCCTTGGTGGCGGGAATAGAGAGCATAGCATGGGCTAATTTGGCTTCGAACTTGTCGAAGACGGGCTCTCCCAAGCCCGATGGGACGTTACGGATAACACAGGTTACCGTACCTCCGATTGAATCTTGGGCTTCCTTGGCACGGACAATGCGCTGACCGATTGAAGAAAAGGCAGTGAGGCAAGATTAAGCAATCGAGAGTGGAATCATTAGCGCGGTGGATCTACCTTGGTCATCCGTTCAGCTGTTTCGGGGTGGGGACAACGTGTGAGATGTTTGTCGACCTCTTCACGGGTAACTCTCGCCAGAAGCTGGCGGAATTCGGGGGAGAGGGCGTCGTTGTCTTCGTCAGCATCTGGGGTCGTGGATGGCGGTGCGACACTTGATGGTAAATGAATTTTGCCGACGGACGAGACGAATGCCACTATCTCAATGCCGTAAACCAATTTCAGGTACTTCTCGGCGATGGCACCAGCAGCAACACGTCCTGTGCAAGTCATCCTGTGAGGAATGGAGACAGGGACGACGGAAGATCGGATTCACCGATGGTCTCGCGAGCACTGCTGCGCCCACCCCCACTGCTTGCCTTGATGCCGTATTTTTCGAGATAAGTGTAGTCTGCGTGACTGGGGCGCGGGTAGAGGTCTGTTTCGGAATAGTCTTTTGGCCGCTGATCCTCGTTTTTGACGAAGAGCCCGATAGGTGTTCCGAGAGTAACCCCATGCTCGACTCCGGATTGGATTTGGACCAGATCCTTTTCATCTCTCTGTCGATAGAACGTGAAACGAGGAGGATGGAGCTATGATTGGATACTTGCAGGTGTAGTCAGATTGCTCTGGCCTGGTCTTCTTCGACTTAGTTGAACTTGGATATCCGCAGCGGATAATTCAAGACCCTGGGACTGGTCAGTCGGGTGATCGCGAACCGAGGCAGATGAGTCATACCGGAGGACATCCATCAATGATGGCACCAACGGAAGCACAGTGGCTTTCACCGTAGGTGGTGACGCGGAAGGCAGATCCAAAGGTCGACATTGCGGAACTGTGATAGAAAGTGGTGGGGAGAGCTAAACAGCAAGTGAGAGAGGTGCTGGGATACAGCGGACCTTTATGGTTTCTTGGCTCCTCCGGGTCGGGTACCCAAGGGCAGCGCAAGGCGGTACTCGACCGAGCTAAAGGCGACCCCGATACGGTGCTGATGACGAGTCAGGGTAGCAAGACCGAGAAAAAGCAGTGCCTTTTGATTTCAATGTCCCCGGTGGTGGTTCAACAGAGGTCTCCTGGATCGATATGTTTGTGGTCGAGTGTGATCTCGTGGGAATGGCAGTGGGGACCTTATTTACTCGCTACATTTGCTACACCCATCGAGTTAACCGCGACCTACCACACAAGAACCCAATTCATCGCATCAGTCACCATGTCTGCCAATGGCTCAGTCTCCGGCGCCGTCGCATCCGGCTCGAGGTCGCGCCCACAGGCAAGAAAGAAGCCGAGCGACGATGCAGCATACTTCGGACCACCTACCGCATCCAAAAGACAAGCGGTTGACAGGGCAGAGGGAGAGCCACGGGTCAAGAGAAAACGCGTAGACCCATCAAGAAAAACGGACAGGGCGCGCGTCAGCGCAGAAGCCGACGAAGAAAAATCAAGCGTATGTTTCTCCTCACACGAGACTGCGGCGTTTGAGCGTACAGTCCGATTCAAGTCAGGAAGGCTCACTTGGTGTTGTTCAGATCGACTTCAAAAGCTTACCCATGGCCACACTCCACCGATATATCTCCCACTTCAACCTCATACCCCTCATAAGCCCCTCACCGCTCACATTTACCGGCCCGCCCACGCCTGCATTCCTCCTGGAACCCACGCCCAACAGTTCTCGGGCCCTTAGCCCTCTCGTCATCCCCACGCCGGCGAATCGGCCACGAAGGGACCCAAAAGACCAGAGTCGCAGGCGTAGTTCGCGCCTCTTGGAAGAGAATGAGACTCGCACACCAATAATGTCTGACGTTGCAGACGTCCATACATTATTGGCGACCTTGGCTGAGAGACATTTTCAGGACTACGTGGTCAACGAGATCGATACTTTGGCGTCCTTCATGGTCAAAACAAAATGCGAATGATGTACTTCATAGACGCGCGCTGGTCGCTGTTCAACCACATGCTGTGTTTCATCTCCATTCCATTCAATGTACTCCCTTCACACTCTGCATTGTTGTGTCCTCCCAGTGGATGAAAATCACCGCTTAATTTGATCCACCGTCGAATTGATTCATTGATTTTGACATTTCCGCCTCGCTTGTCTGCAAGCATCCGTCCTGGCTTTTTTTCTCGCACTGCTAGCCTCGAAATCTTATCAGACAAGAGAATGGGTACTGACTAAGCAAATTCAGCGATCTGTGACAGCCTAGAAAGGCAAATCGCTAAGATGGTGGACGTCTGCCAAATGATGTTGGACTGGTAATCATGCAGGTACGCGAGCCTTTGTCTCCGTCTACGAAAAAAAAACCACTCTGGCTGCAGCCCCTCGGAGATCTACGTTATGTGGCATGTCGGACCAGCGAGTCGTTACGAAGATGCGTTGTGGCAGCCGGGTCAGTTTTTATCATCTTGTAGCAGTGTTGTGCAGCTCAGTGTGTTCTACTTCTTCACGGAAGGAACACGGCCTTTCCCTCTTATGAATTCATTCGTCCACGTTTAGGCTCTTTGCAGGTCGTCTCGCGACTTTTATGAAGTCTGCATTTTCTGTGGCATGAATGAATGCCACTATTGCGGTCATTATCATCCCTCTGGCTGGTGGACCGATCGCGTCAAGTTTGCCTCATTGCAGGCAGGCTCGGTGATCGTGGTGAAAGTGGCAGACCGCAAAGTGGTAGGCCTTGCCGATTCAGCACCGGTGGCGCGAGTAAGGCCACTATCACGCCTCAACCTCAGATCTGTGCTGTTGGTCGGGTAAAAAGATCCTCGAGACGTCGTGGCGTTACGCATCCTCCCCTATTCCGCACGCCCTTATCTGATCGAATTTGATTTTGTTAGCCCTCGACCCCACCGTCACTGCGACGTGGTTCGAGAACAAGGGATAGAATCATTTTGTCGTCAGACGTGTCATTTTAGTTGCTTCGTCGAACGATCTATTAAATTCCGGTTGATGGTGTCTGGTTTTCTGACCAGTGGACTAGGGATCGTCGATGGATCTTGCGTTGGGTTCCATTTGTCCGTCGCGAATTTCCCCTCTGCAAAATCTTCCAAGACCAAGAGCCTTGACGCGATCCCGCATCAAACCTTCTTTGTATTGCTGGTCATTGGTCACCAACCGCAGTTGGGCCTATATTACGAATGCGCAGCGGAATTAATTCGCGAAATCCCAACAATTCAATGCGGTCCTGAGTCATCAACAAGCGATTGGGCCCTCTAACTCAAACTACGTCAACATCTGACCAAATTTTCTTTTTTTCAAAGGTTTCAACGGGGCAATACCCTACTGTGGGCGTCATCCACAAACTCCGTACACTGTTTCGACGATTCGTTGTTGTAGGTCCGCTGCATTAGGTTTCATTGTTCAACATGCGGATC
>JBBPNB010000101.1:0-41400 GCA_038090635.1 Rubroboletus satanas
TGAAACGGCAACGTTCATTACTGAGTGTGCCGAGGATGAAAATGACAGTGTCGTCCGGGAAGCGCATCATCTCAAGGACGCGGTCGAGGGCGTGGCGGGTAGTATGAATGGCTTGTAAAAAGTGCTTGTGCTTCGTCTATAGTAGATGGTGTTTTTGTTTCCCTCCACGAAGCACCAAGAAAATGAGCAGCCCGAATATTCCCTTGCATGGAAAGCTTCGAGGAGTTCGGTTTCGATCGCTTTAGTACACTATATGTGTCTGTGCATAGGGCTACGAGTTACCAAATGAAAAAAATCCCAAGGACACACGGACTGGAAACATGTGGACCGATCGCCGTGACGAGGAAGAAGCTACCATGTCGTGCTGTCCTACAAAGACAGAGTTGCAGTATGAGGTAGACATGATGGAAAATACGTGCCGCGAAAATGTTTATATCAACGGAGTCAAAAAAAAAGGTGTTCGAGGTAAAGAACAAAAAAAAGAAATCCAAGGCATCGTGATAGAGCTGCGCTAGTAACAAAATCTACCTTGGAGGGTCCGAGCCCAAAGTCTAAAATGGACCTCATTGGTGAATACAGCGACCAATGTCGGGCGGCTTCACATCTAACACCGACATCAGCAAGTCAAAGAGACCCGATGGAGTGACTCAGTCACAGTCACCACTGTTCCACAAGAGGGTAGGTACGTACGGCGATCAACAAGTCGGGTGATAATTGCTTCCCACAGCATACGAGAGGTAGTCGGCGAGATTCGCGTATGGAATGTTACGCGTGTCGCAGAACCCAGTCCATGCACTGATAATTGCCCAGAAATCAATCACATATTGAGATCTGCAGAGGTATTCACGTTAGTTCGACTTCGCAATCTTGAAAAGGCACGCTATCACGCACGAAGTAGGATATGGGCCGTCGTTGGTCGTCTTCACAGGCGTGTACGCTCCAAATGATCCACCCGAAGACGTCCACGTGCCAGTCTTGCGAGAGATTTTTTTGATTAAAAGAAGGATAGCCAACGAACAAGCTGGTAACATACCAACGCTCCGTAGTAAGCATCAATAGCATTCTGCTGAGACATCGTCGGTGCGCCGCCAGTCATATTATAGAATACAGCCTCAGAGAGCCTCGCTTCCTGGGAGGTAGTAGGAATCGGGGTATATGACACCGGGTACTCGTCCAGGAGAAGAACATCCGTGTTACTCGACGCATAGCAAAAGCTTGCGAGGACACAATACTCGTTCTGGAACAGGCCATTGGTGACCCAGAGTTGACACTGGCTCACCATTTCCTCGCACGAGCCGTTATCAGTGATGGGCTGCGGGACACAAGGCTTAACGGTGGCTGCGAGGGTTGAGTCACATGATGCTACGGCAGGACAGACCCCAGGAACAGAGGAATATTCCAGCCAATCCTGGAGAATATGTTAGCTACGCGTTCCGCCAGATTAGTACCCATAATTCGTACCGCAAAGTTGCTGTAGGGGATATTCGACGTGTCACAGAAGCCAGTCCATGCAGCGATGGCCAGCCACTGATCTATGACGTAGATAACACTTGAACCGATTCAGTACATGCATTGGCGAAACATGATTTGCAAGAAATGTACTTGTCAGGGTATGTACCATTGGGTGTCTGCGAGATTGCGCCGTAGTAGGCATCGATATAATTTTGCTGAGTCATGTATGAGTTCCCGCCAGACATGGAGTAGAAGGTCTGCAGATCATCAGATCATTCAGTGATTATAGGCTAGTTTGGGTAGCGATACCCACCTGTTCGGTAAGACGGGGTTGGTTGGCAGGAGCGCCGCTTGCTTGCAAGACCTGCGCGGGGTTCTCGATATCCTGCGAGCACGTCGTGAGCATTATGCACGAAACGTAGCTGTAGAAGTTGGTGAAGTCGACAGTGGTTGCGTTGCAACTGTTCCGAAGGGATGAACAGGATGTATCAGTGGGACCATCACTTCCGGGCGGATAGACGTATGGGTTCTGTCGAGAGTGGAGCAACCCGGTGGGGCTAGCCAAAGCAACGCCGATGAAGGCAAGGGGGATAATGGTACGCAGCATGGATTGGATGATGTCGTTATCCAGGTGAAGAAAGAAGAATGGCGATAGACGGATGCGCCGATGGGGCAACTTCACCTACTAGTCTCTCTTCTTATACCCTCACCGGCGACCAAGATATTACGCACTTAGGAGGGGGCCCCCGTTTGAATTGGACACTGTCATGATCACTGAGCCTGTGGATCACATCCCGGCACTCGTTCCCCGCATGAAGCACATTGTAAACATTCTATGCCCTACAACACCTTTGTCAGTCAGTGACTCGTCAGTTTCACAACATTGAGAATTCTACTCAACCCTTCCGTTTTCCGCATGTGGGTATCATTTCCACAGTACAGTCTAGAGTACTGCGAACTTGAACGAGCTCAATTGAAGCAGAAATGAGCGAGAACGTCAAAAGCTGATTGTTACGCTGAATCGTCACTCCAGTGTTGACACCTGTCGAAGCGGAGTTTGCAGTCTTCTCTGCTGTGCCAACTCCTGCGCACAGCAGTGGTCAGGGGACGGGGTTGCTTCGCCTTCGCGGGTCGAATGATCGGGGCACACTGGTGGCCGACATGCTCTCTAGCGCACTCGCCGGAATTTCACGAGACAGGACCGTTGAAGAGCTGAAGACTGGCACCAAGGACTATCATCTATACCTCTGATGCATCACACAACGCACCACGATAATCTAACCTGGAGAGACAACCCCAGTAAATGCTAGCACTTATCCCCCAATGCTCACGACTAGCCAGAGCTTGGTAATGACTTCGTCAATGCCGAGCGGAGTTTGCGTTCGGCTTGTGTGACTTGGTGTGGCTCCCTGTGACATTTCTGTGACTGACGAATGACCATAACTGACGGAGTAGTTGTGCTTCCGGTCTAGCGGCGTTGCGTCGCCGGAGGGAAAGGGACGAACGGAAAAGCATCCCCAACAAGTCCAGTCTCCCAACAACTTTAAGAGGTGGCGTATCAGTGAAATTGACGTTGGTGAATCTGAATGTTCCTCTTTTATACTATAGAGGAGCCGTAGCAGTCGGAGTGGAGCTTGTCAAAATGGATCCCAGAGCCAGTGCCGACACCACATTACCTGGCCAGAAGGCATAGCATTCAAGTGAGATATCTTTGGCATGGTTTCTTCGCTGGCTCGTCATGGGTAAACGCTTAAACTTCGTTCTATGGCGACTCAGTTACAAAGACTTTAGAAATCAGTGTACTAAATCTTGCTACAGGGGAAACTATTCTGACAGCGGAGCGAGAAAGTCCAAAGAATGAATACACATGGTACGGCGACATTGTCGACTGGAGCCATAGATTCTGTGATTAGTACACACGGTCTACCCTCAGTCGTTCTTGCTTAACAGTCCGCACAGGGTGACGGCCAAAGAGTGTTCGTCTCGAAGGCCGACATCGCGTCCGCTTTTTGACGCTAGAAACCGTTCAATATACACCGGGGACCAGGCGATAAGGCACCCTCCTCGTCCATGCCCGCCACTCCTCCCCAAAGTACTTTTCGAGCATCGCGTCCTCCTTGTTCATCCGCTTGTTCGCCACCAGTAACAGCATACCTAAAACCGTCGCCCACATGCAAGTAAACACGCCCGTCACCATTGCGTTTTCATTCCCGTCCCCATCCCCACTTCGACCTCCACTCTTACTGAACGCCTGAACCCATCCCACACACACAGCCGCGACCGGCCCCTGTCGATCGCACGCACAGAGCAACGATCCCACCGCGAACGCCAGGATCGCCGTATAACTCGGGTGCCGTACGATCCCGTACACGCCGTCTGTGACGAGAGCGTGAGAGGGGCGGATGCTGAGTTCAAAGGTGAAGCGCGGACCGAGGGTGCGGAAGCAGTGTGCACGGAGGAGGGAACCTGTGATACTGAGGAGGGCGACAGTGAGGAAGGTGGGGGTGGGGGTGGTGAGCGAGATGAGTGTGGTGGAGGGGTCTGAGGTGGGGGTGGGGAGGAGCACGTGGAGGAGAGAGTGAGCGAAGGCAGATGGACAGTAACCACTCAATGCGAAGAGAACCGAGCCTTCGAGGAACGCCAAGGACCATATCAGAGTCTACATTCAGAGGGGTGTAGGGTCAAGTCAGCATGCATAAGTTCAGACGGTGGCTCGGATACGCACTCTGATGGTTACGATGACATACGGCATCACATATTCTCCGCCGCGTTGTTCACGTAGTTCCTCTGAAGGGGGTCTAACGTTGGGCGCCGTCAACACATACTGTTGGGCGACCGCCGCGACAAGGAGAAGCAACAATCTCGTTAGCGCCATTGTACCATACAATGCAAACACCCCGGAAATGGGAAAATAACCCAGTAGAAAACTGCCGTCCTAAAAACAGAGTGTAATAGATAGACATGATGGGAATAGTACGTGCGCATAATTTTGTGTTCACGGCGTGAAAATCTTGAGGGAGAGAAAATGTAGCTGGTTAGGGGCTTTCGCACAGCCTGCTAGTGGACATGCTCCTTCAAGGTATGGTATAATGATAGGGGCAGTGTTGACAGGCTACAGCAGTAACACTGTAAGCCGAGTCATCGCTGTTCTCTTTGTGGGTAAATTGATGGTTGGAGTGGAAGAGGGTTAACAAAGTGCAAGGATACACCCTTTTCAGGCATTGAGACGTGTGATGCAACACTGACTGGAGCGGGGGAGCCATGTCAAAATCACTTGGAGATGGGGCGACACACAGGCGTCCTTGCGGGATGGGCCACTAACCACGCCGAAGGGAAAGGGACGAACTGAAAAGCATCTCCTAAAGGCGGCACAGGGGATCCGACTACTCTCAGGCTGGCAACGGAGCGAAACCATAAAGGATTTGTAATAGCTCAATCGAGTACAAAATATACAACACAAATTGGAAGAACATCAAGTCCAAAGAATGAATACACATAGTACGGCGACATTGTCAACTGGAGCCATAGATTCTGTGATTAGTACATACGGTCTACCCCCAACCGTTCTTACTTGATGATCTGCACATCCCGAGTGACGGCCAAAGAGTGTTCGTCTCAAAGGATGATAGTGTCACGATCCTTCCAACCCCGCATCTGCTTTCTGACGTTGGGGACCGTTCAATATACACCAGGGACCAAGCGATAAGGCACCCTCTTCGCCCACACCCGCCATTTCTCTCCAAAGTTCTTTTCGAGCATCACGTCCTCCTTGTTCATCCGCTTGTTCACCACCAGGTACGCCAAGCCTAAACCAGTCGCCCACACGCACACCAACACGCCCGTCATCATCGCGCTTTCATTCCCAGCCCCATCCCCATTTTGGCCTCCATTCTCACTGAACGCCTGAATCCATCCCACGCACACAGCCACCACCGACCCATGTCGATCAAACGCACAGAGCAACCACCCCATCACGACTGCCAGGAACGCAGTATAACTCGGGTGCCGTACGATCCCGTATACGCCGTCCGTGATGAGAGCGTGGGAGGGGCGGATGCTGAGTTCATAGGTGAAGCGCGGACCGAGGGTGTGGTAGCAATGAATACGGAGGAGGGAGCCTGTAATGCTGAGGAGGGCGCCTGTTTGGAAGGTGGCGGTGAGCGAGGTGAGTGTGGTGAGTGTGGTAGAGGGGTCTGAGGTGAGGGAGGTGGGGAGGAGCACGTGGAGGAGAGGGTGAGCGAGGGTGGATGGACAGTAGCCACTCAGTGCGAAGAGGACAGGGCCTTCGAGGAACACCCAGAACCATATCAGAGTCTACATTCCAAAGAGTGTAAGGTCAAGTCAGTGTGCATAGGTTCAGATGGCGAGTCGGATACGCACGCTCATGATTGTAGGGACATAGGGCATCACGCGTTCTGTGCCACGTTGTTCGCGTAGTTCCTCGGAAGGGGGTCGGACGTTGGGTGCTGTGACCGCATACTGTTGAGCAATCGCCGCAACGAGGAGGAGCAACAATCTTGTTATCGCCATTGTAGTATACAATGGAAATGCCCCATGGATGCGAGAAAACAATCCAGTATAAAACTTGCGGTCCTTAAAAACAGATAATGATAGATAGACATGATGAAAATAGTACGTGCGCGAAACTTTGTGTTGACAGCGTGAGGCTAAGTAGGGTTTCTGTGGCTAGTGAACAAAAATATGATCACTAGGATTGACTGACTGGCTGTGCTGACCAATAGCGTTTCCTAAGATATGGAAGAGTTCTGGAGTAGGAACGTCGATAATCCGTTTAAAGTGATTACCCATCATCGTGCTTTGAGGGACAGCTAGCAGTGATGCAGAAAATAGACGATGAACCCAAACTCTGGAGGTTGAGCTGCATCGATGCAGGAACGAAGGTAGGGGCATTTTTGACAGTACTGTATGCCACATCGCTGATGTTCTCTTTGAATGTCAACTGATGGGTGGAATGGACTCGGAGGAGGGTTAACAAAAGTGCAAGACACCTTTTTTCAGGCAAGACGTGAGTCTGGTGCAACACGAGCTGGAGTGGGGCGACCATGTCAAAAGCACTTGGCTTGGGGTCCCTCGACACAAGGGTCAGGCGGGGAGACACGCGGGCCTTCTTGCCAGGAGCTGGCGACGTCGCATACCTGAATTGCAGCCACGGACTTAGCTTACATAAACGGGCGATCATGGGTTGACCACGTTTGGAAGTTGGACATGGCCTTGGCAGCTGGTCTCGCTCGTTTGATTCAGCCCTGGGAGGATACCACGTCCCGGTTCCGATGGGTCCTTTCGTCAGGCCTGTTCGCTGCACTACCTGCATTATCAAGTCTGCTAAATTTATCGAGTCAATTCCAGACGATGTCAACAATAGTACAAAAGACCATATCCCGGAATAAGTGACTGTTCCCGGTGGCACAGCGGGTCTTGTATACAGAAACATCACGCCAGCGAGACAATATACATTCAAGTTTGGGAAAAAAAGCTTTGCCTATCGAACTCGCATAGCATGTCTAGCATATTGAACGTCGGTTGGGTACAACAAGCTTGAGCCACGGTCGGATTGATTCACACCTAAAGTGGAAGACACCATACATATGCCCCTGACGCAAAGTAAGAATATGTATGTTCGTGATCAGTCTCACCGTCGCTGACATATGCACTCCTCTATCAGTGCAAGGTGATTAATTGATTGCCGGCTTACCGCTTCCTGGGAAGCTCGGATATTTTTTGGGATGATTGCAAGCAGGAACGGGTTCAAGCTTGTACGCCGGAGGTTCCAGAACCAAAACCGGTCGCACAGTCAGTGGTGGGGTCGGGTGCGTATCCCGTGGTGCAAATTAGGGTATAGGAACCCTTCGGGTGTTTGGTGCTAACCCGCGCTTGGGGTTATGCTGGATTTGACTCACCGGCATAGGTTTGAGAATCTGTGCCGTCGTCGGAAACCATGCTCAATGCTAGTCGCTGCTTGGCCCGGGAAGGCAGCTTGGGCATGGACAGTGCATTCGTGCCACGCAATCCCACGTCCGAGCTGTAAACCGGTGGTGATTCTGCACCAGGGACTACACAGCAACTACAAGTGCCAATAAATAGATCTCTTGAAGAGAAACCATACAACGCGCGCATTCAGATCCAAACAACGAATATTAATGATCATATGCACGTAATGGATTGAGGGTCACTCAATCAACGCCATTCCACAACACCGTACGTGCGTCGATCAACAGGTCGGGTGATAATTGCTTCCCGCAGCGTACGAGAGGTAGTCGGCAAGGTTCGAGTATGGAATTTCACGCGTGTCGCAGAACCCAGTCCATGCACTGATAGTTGCCCAGAAATCGATCACATATTGCGATCTGCGGAGGTATTCAAGTCAGTTCGCTGCACGCTCTCGAAAAGCACACCATCGCGCACGAAGTAGGATATGGGCCGTTGTTGATCGTCTTCATCGGCGTGTACGCTCCAAATGATCCACTCGAGAACATCCATGTGCCAGTCTTGCGAGAGATCTTCGTTTAAAAGAAGGATAGCAACGAACAAGCTGGTAACATACCAACGCTCCGTAGTAAGCATCAATAGCATTCTGCTGAGACATCGTCGGTGCGCCGCCAGTCATATTATAGAATACAGCCTCAGAGAGCCTCGCTTCCTGGGAGGTAGTAGGAATCGGGGTATATGACACCGGGTACTCGTCCAGGAGAAGAACATCCGTGTTACTCGACGCATAGCAAAAGCTTGCGAGGACACAATACTCGTTCTGGAACAGGCCATTGGTGACCCAGAGTTGACACTGGCTCACCATTTCCTCGCACGAGCCGTTATCAGTGATGGGCTGCGGGACACAAGGCTTAACGGTGGCTGCGAGGGTTGAGTCACATGATGCTACGGCAGGACAGACCCCAGGAACAGAGGAATATTCCAGCCAATCCTGGAGAATATGTTAGCTACGCGTTCCGCCAGATTAGTACCCATAATTCGTACCGCAAAGTTGCTGTAGGGGATATTCGACGTGTCACAGAAGCCAGTCCATGCAGCGATGGCCTGCCACTGTTCCATGATGTAAGTAACACTTGAATCGATTCAGTACATGCGTTGGCGAAATACGATTTGGAAGAAGTCTACTTGTCAGGATATGAACCACGGTATGCCTGTGAGATTGCGCCGTAGTAGGCATCGATATAATTTTGCTGAGTCATGTATGAGTTCCCGCCAGACATGGAGTAGAAGGTCTGCAGATCATCAGATCATTCAGTGATTATGGGCTAGTCTAGGCAACGACACTCACCTCTTCGGTAAGACGGGGTTGGTTGACAGGAACGATGCTGCCTTGCACAACCTGCGAGCACGTCGTGAGCATTATGCACGGAACGTGGGCATAGGGGTTGTCGGCAAAGGTTTCGTTACAGTTCGTATGAAGGGATAAACAGGATAAAACGGTGGAGGCATCACTTCCTGGCGGATAGACGTATGGGTTTTGTCGAGAATGAAGCAGCCCCATGGGACTAGCCAAAGCAACGCCGGCGAAGGCCAAGGAAATAAGCGCCTGTAGCATAAATTCGGTGATGTTGTTATCCAAGTGAAGGGGAGGGAGGGTGATAAAGGCAAGGAAGATGGATTCAGCAACCACCTAGAGTATGTTTCCTTATACCCTTGCCAACGACCTGAGATATTTACAGGTGCCCGTTTAGCGTGTGTCCTGGCGTCTTGGCAACCTGAGCCTTGGATCACACCTTGGCATTCATTGGCCGCACGAAGGGCGCCGTAAACATTGTCGAATGCGACTTCGACTTCTTGAATCAGTGTCTGGCAGCGTCACGGAGTCGCCGGAGAGAATAAACCGAACGGCGTCGAACGGAAATGCAGCATATACCTGCTAGCGGCGTATCAGCGAAATTGACCTGAATTACCATCTTTTATGAAGTTCTACAAAGGAGCCAGAGTAGTTGGAGTAGAGTTTGAACAGAGCTTTCTAACATGTGTGTCCCTCGAGACACCAACTTCCTACAAGAGAATAAATCCGGTCCGGCTCGGTGTCGTTCTGCGGCGGTGCTTCCTAGCCACAAGTTCAAGTCCTCATCCGCTTTGCACACCCAAAGGTTCCTCGTCAAGCTGAAAAGTACCAGGAGGTGTAGTTAGCGAGTTCGTCTCCCTGGTCGTCTTCCTCCGAGTCGCAATCGCTCTCCACCGGAATCGCATCAGTACTTCTGTTGGCTTGGCTCCCGCGTTCCACAGATGGTCCTTGCTCGCCGATAGAAAACGCCTGAAGGATATCCTTTCAATCTCACGGAACTTGACCGCGGATCGGTATGACACCTTTTGATTCCTGGTGGGCGAGTCCTGCCAAATCACGCTGTCTACTCATGGATAACCTTCATAATGTATCAAGAACGGGGGGCCCCAACGTAATGCTTCATGAGTATATCAACTGTACCTCTGGGTTAGTTGCACGATTGGAAGTGAGTTCTACAAGCATGCTCAGGTTCTGTTATATGTTTGGATGTTTCACCCGTGTTTCAAAACTTTTGCCGACCATGGTCTCAAAGCCCACCTGAGGCGAGAGATTCAAGTTTGGTGGCCGTAGAAGCGCATACTTAGCCTTTTTTGGACAACATTGTAGACTTGGCTCTCGCCGTGAGTCCTCCGGTCTTATAAGTATATTACGACTAGAGGTGAGCCATAGCTCCTTACTTTACTCATTACTGACCAGAGGTAGTACTTATTCCTCGGACTAGCCCCGTGAGCATAACTGTGCGCCTATATGGACAAACAGGATTCGCTGGTCCAGTGGTATTCGGTTCAAGTGCTACATCGCACGATGTCCTCGATCCTCAGGCGTCCGTCGTGCAGAGCACATGCGGACTCGAATGGGCGTTCCGGTACTGGGATGCCGTGGCAGGCGATGTGAACGTACTCGGTCTTGCTCAGTGCTTCGGCCACCTTGGCCACGCTAGCATCCCCACCCTCGATGGTCGTAAATGTCGCAAGCGGTGCGATACGTTCTGCTATGCGAGCTCGCTCGCTATCGACAGAAATGAGTTCTTCCTGCCCAGGAGCCTGCGCCTGACCTACGGCGAGGAATCTCGGTCCTTCCAAGTCGGAGGCGGAATCCGGCGGACTCTTTTGTCTAGCACGAATGAGTACCGTCAAACTTGGTGTGTAGGATGAGATGTATAGGTCTGCCAGATTCGGTCGCCCCTTCATATGTCCCGGCGGCATGCAAGGGCAGGGGTGAGAACTCGGCTATTAGACACCACCAAATGCGTGATCCATGGAGGAACGACATCTGAAGAACTGTGACGATGGGCGAAACGACGTTATCCCAGAGTTCTCGCGGGATCACAGGTATCTTGTCACGTCCCCGAGTCAGAGAACGGAGCTTTAACGTCAGATCACGGACGCGCGTTTTGGTGATTTGGAGAGGGATGTGGATGGGATCGTTTTCGAACATCACTGCATCACAGCTATACTGGCTCACGTTTACGATGATGACGGGTCCCCCGATGGCTACCTTACGAAGGTCGGAGAAAAGCAAGGGCAGAAGAATTGAGATTGACCCGGTAATTTGCGAATATCGTCCAGCTGAACGTTATTGATAAGACACGGGGCAGCATGCGCATTCACAGGATACATGCCGTATTTGCACGATGTTCCTAATCGCGGGTGAGCACATTCTACATCTGAGTGAAACAGTAGTGCATGGGTATGCATGAATCTGCCTGAATTCTTTGATCTCTCAAGAGGCGAAACAAACCACCATTGGCCTATGGGCTCCCGGATCAACGATTAAAGTTCCGTTCCACATAAGTAACCTAAAGTTGTCGATTACCGATAACTGCGATTTTTAAAGTCTAACGACACCAGTACACCAGAGCATCGAACGTCCAGCAGTCTACATCATGCGATCAAAGTGGTACAAACGTCATTTATGTTGACGATCTGGTCGTGTAGAAGAAGAACGTAACTCGGGCATCACGACAGCACAAAAAGCCTACACCTATCTAATCTGATTTTATTTTCACTTACTTGAACTAAAAAGGATGTCAACGTCTAAGCGCCGAACGTGAGGAAGCGCGCGACTCACATTCTTGCCATCCTTCCAGGCCTTACCATTGATCTCTAGATCCCAAGCAAGGGCACTCTCGAAGAACTTCTTGTCGTCCTCGCTGTCCAGATCCAACTTTTTGTAGCCGTAGCTTTCCCAATCAGGCGCACAATCAACAACAGCTTTGACATCTTGACCCCGGAGGATCAATGCACCCGAAATGATGGAGGCGTTGGACTCTCCAAGGACACCGATAGAACCAAAAAGGTATTTACGTGAAGCTTCGAGGCGGTTAAAGAAGCCTCCGATTTGGTTGGAGGACATAAATACGAGGGTGAGCTCCTCGTTGTACTTGAAGTCGACTCGCCAGACTGAGAAGCCTTCCTTGTCGAAGCTGTTCGCGCGATACTCAGCGAAATCTGAGGAGAGAGGCCAACACAGGGACGTACTTGGCATAAAACCATTCGAGAGCACCGTCGGGTCCACGAGTGTCCTTGTTGGAGTATGCGCGTTTCCAATCCTCGAGGTTGAAGGATGATTTTGGCAGGAGCTCGAGGGGGTTCTTGGTCTTTGGTTCCTCGGGGACGAGGTTGCCGTCGTCCTCGTCGTCCTCTTCCGCCTTCTTTGGTTTTTCTTTTTCCTTCTTTTCTTTTGGTGCAGGAGGGGCGGGTGCAGGTTTTGTCTCCTTCTTGGGAGGGACATACTGGACTGCTTTTTCGACGTATACGATCACACCAAAGATGTCCTTCAACTTGGGCTGGTTGACGATCGTCTCGAGGTGGCGGACGGTGTTAACGAGTTTCAAACGGGCTGCGGCGTCAACGGTGAGGCCAACGGCATGGAGGACGGCAGAAGCGATAGTGAGGTCAGCGAGCGTGATACGCTCGCCAACGACGAAAGTGCGTGTCAATAGGTGTGTCTCGAGGGTGTTGAGAGCCCGAATTTGGCTCTCGATGGCGGCGTTGTGGATCTGCAAGGAAATGAGAATTGCGATATGGGGAAAAGAAGGACGTACTGCCTTGTTGTACACTAAGATGCCTTTAAGCAACGCTTTACTAGTCTGTGTTGCGATGTCGATCTCAGATTCAGCAAAATGAATCCATTGTTCAACAAGCGCTTTCTCCTCTAGTGATGTGCCTAGGAGGTTAGCGTTTGGCGAAAGGGTTGCAACTGTGAGGAAGGCATTAGTCTGCGATCAGAGTATATGATAGAATAGATGGGTAGAGGTCGGAGTATGCCGTGAATCGACATTACGAGTTAAGACAGGGATAACTGAGTAAATAATGTTCGTCTTTCCGGATCGCATCGAGGGATCTGTGGTTAAGGGGAAGAAAAGACGCACGGTAGCGGGCAATCGCAGCACCCTCGGTGAGGTTGAAACCATTCGGACCCTCGAGAGCGGGGATCTTTCCATGGGGGAACTTTGCGAGAAAGTCAGGCTTCCTGTTGTCTTCAAAATGCTTGTAATCAGCGACGATTTCGACTTCGACGCCACCAAGAGCAGCGACGCTCTTGATCTGTGCCACGTTAGGAGGGCATTGAGCATTTACGTGCGATGGTACGCACGACTTTGGTCTGGCGATTTTGAGGAACCGAGTAGAGCTTTCCAACTGGCGCCATTTTCGCCGTCGATGAGATGGAAGAGAAAGAGAGACGGCTCCCTCTTTTTTTTATCAGCGCGTCTTATCGATCATGTCAATATTAAATAACTAATTAAGTAATTAATTATCTCATGGACACCGACACCGACGTCTCCGACAACGACCAGACTCATTTGCTCGACGACGCCGACGCACAGCACATCCGCGCCACCTTCGACGCCTACTTTGTCCACGTCGCATCCCGCGCCCGTACCTCCGCCAATGTCTTCTCTGCACGCGTCCTCCCACTCACCCAGCCTGAGTACAACGACACCATCGCTGCCTACGATGCCCGCACTGCCGGCGCCAGGCCCAGCACGCGTTGGTTCGGTCACCACGACGCCCGTACTGCGTTCCGTCGCTACGCCCATGAGCTTGACCAGGGCTTTAACCTCGTCTTCTACGGCTTTGGCTCAAAGCGCGCCGTCCTCAATGACTTCGCGTCCAATGAGCTCGCTCACCGCGGCCACGTCGTCGTCGTGAACGGCTACCACCCCAGCACTGCTCTCAAAGACGTGCTTGCATCCATAGAGCGTGTCCCTGGTCTCGCCAACGCTGCCACCACTGGCATGGACGCGCAGATACGCCGCATTTGCTCCTTCTTCTCCAGCGCCGACGCGCCACGCACGCGTCGCCTATACCTCGTCGTACACAACATCGACGCTCCACCTATGCGCGTCCAAAAAATGAAAAACGCGCTCTCTCTTCTTGCGCTCTCTCCAAACATCCACCTCGCTGCATCCGTGGACAGACTTGGCTCTCCCCTCCTCTGGTCCGCCTCTGAGCTCCTTGCACGCAAGGTTCAGCCCGAGGATACCGCTGCGTTCTCCCCCACGGACGTGCATGCCGCCTCCCCGAAGCGTGGATATGCCTTTCTCTGGCATGACCTGACCACCCTCATGCCCTACGACACAGAGCTCTCATTCGCAGACCGTTCCTCCATCGCTGGTGCATCATACGCCTCGACTGGTGCCCGCTCGGCCCTTGCAACTACAGCCACCGTGGGTGCTGGTGCACCTCTCACGGAAACCGCGGTCGCCCACGTCCTCGCTGCCGTCACTTCCAAGGCTAAGAAGTTGTTTATCCTCCTCGGTACGAGACAGCTCGCAAACGCCGAAGCTGCCTCATGCGCAGCCACGGACTCCGACGCGCCAACTCTTGCTGACATGGCGCAGTTCGGACTCAACTATGATGCACTATTCTCCCTCGCAAGAGACCACTTCGTCGCAACGAGCGACACGGCATTGAGGGCTTTGCTGGGCGAGTTTAAGGACCACGGCTTGATCCTTGCCGGGGCCGCTGGCGGAGGTAGTGGAGGCGGAGATACCCTTTGGATACCACTAAGAAAGGAGAGATTGGTGAGGGTACTCAAGTCAATTGAAACTGAGTCGTCATGATCTCCAAAGGGTACTCATAACCCGTGTAGCTATATCATATCCGAATATCAACGGACATGTGTCACCGGCAAGCTCGGTTGCGGAGGTTAAGCTCTATTCTCCGCAAGATTCTCCAGGCAGTCATGCGCCCACTTGCGCAGACCGTGTAAACATGCTAATTTGCCGCATCGATAAGACCTTTTTTAGAGGTTGCGCGACACCGTCTCATGGCGTTCGTGGATTGTTGGCACAAATCATCGCTGTCGCAACTTTATTGACCGCACAACGAGAAGTAATCATGTCTGGCGTCAAGTTCTGGTTTGGTGCGTTGTATCCCTGCCGTTCATGTAGTGGAATACTCACTGCATATACTATAGTAACTGGCGCCTCGCCTGGTTTCGGCCGTGCTATCAACCGAATATTCAACTTTCTCCGCAGAACAGCTGAAATGAATGGGGACTCCGCAGCTCTTTCGCAACTGAACGAGCGCAGATCTCATTAACCCATGAGTATCTAAACGATCCTAAAATGCGTCTTACAGCATGACTTGGCAAAGACCCCTCTAAATGGAGAGTAGTGCTTATAGCCTCCTCCTCCGTCGGGAAATTTTGCGGATTTTGAAAACAGGGTCGTCGCCACCTTGCGCCAACCCAAGGTCCTTTCCGATCTTTCAGCGGATTATCCTCCCACCCAGCTCCTCGCCGTCAAAAGTGGATGTGACTAACAGCGCAGACCTCACGGCAACCTTCAGAAAGGGCCAGCGGCGTTTGGCGGAACAACGCTGGCATCAGCTACACAAGTGATGCCGAGTTCATAGACGAGTCAGTGGCCCGGGGAAGTCGGCATCCGATGTCAACTTTTGGGATGCGACTCGCGAGAGCGCGGCGCGCGTACGATCCTTCCGGGCAGGGGCCAAAGGGAGGTATAGCTGTTGCAAGCCCCGCCTATACTGGGCCACGCGGGGCTGGCCGCGTACGGATTCTACGGCGCTTCGTACCTATTGTCTACTATGCTTGTCCGACAACGCTAATGTTCTGACAATAGAAAGCTTGGCAAGTCATTGGTGATGGATCGTTCTTGAATGCAACGTTCACTCAACCGTCTCCTAGCTTTAAAAATAATCTGGGTGAATGTCCTGTAGACGAGCTTGGCCAGCGTGGAACATCAAGGTCGGCTGGTATTATCACCCTGGCCGCATCCTAACTTGTTTCCTCCCTCTCCACTTTGGTCACGATCCTCGAACCTTGGACCGTACCAAATTGAAATATTCCGGATAGCTATCGCATTGCGTTCCGATACCATGCATACGCGGATCCTACCCACCGCTGTTCGTAAATCCACAAGTTCCTGATTTCACTAGAGACGTGCGGCGGAGACGCAGGAAAAGCTGCCATCGCAGTCGAGAAATTGAACCCACCTCGAGGACCCACCCCTCAGGTTCCCGTTATACGGCAAGATCGTCAGGACACCGAGAGACATGGGGAAGAGCACGGTAGAGGTGGTGGATAAGTACGAGACCTGGACTGACGACCTCGATCATGAAGGTTGAAGGACAAAGGATTGAAATATTCAAGCTCGAGTCTGCAGGGCCTCACTTCTGCTAGAATCCATCATCGACAATGTTGCGACATGCATTCTCGAGTCTCAAATTTATGTGAGTGTCTTTCGGATACAGATACGTCCGACTTTGTCATCGACTCTTGAGATACCCCGAGGTTCCTGGCACTTTGCATAGCAATTAATCTCGCGCCACCAATCAATCAATTGCGCCCCATCGCCATAGTATAATCTGATCAATGTTTGCAATACCCCCCGTCTTGATGGTCCTCAACGACAGTCGGCATGGCAGTTGTGCGGTAATCTTTATTTAACGAGCCCGAAATAATTTTCCTTCATCGGTGGTAGCCATGGCTGACTGTTGAATTCCGTGTAACCCAGCTGTTTCGCCGCATCTGTGCGACTGGCCCCTTGAGCCTGACGAAGCTGTGCGATAGAGACCGATGGATCGCCACAAAGAGGTCCACTCGCAAAGCCATTCCAGCTACATGTACTGGTCGCGCTGCTCGGCCGACGCCCAGATTTGATTCGGTTCGTCCCCATGGTATCATAGCACTCAGCCTGACACAAACATAGTTACCGGGGTCTCGTCCGGTTTCGGTCGTGCTACGGCTGAGCATCTGCTCGAGGTCGGTCACAAGGTCGTTGCCGCCCTCCGCAAGCCCGAGGGAATCTTCGACCTCAAACATGGTACCCCTTCACCCAGAGATATCGTCGTCAAAAGCGGACGTGACCAACAAGGCCGACGTCACCGCAACCTTTGCAAAAGGGGGGCGGACGTCTTTGGCAGAATCGACGCCGTCTTCGACAACGCCGGCTCGAGAGTTTCTTTTTGGGTGAAGTCGAGTCCATGAACGAGGTAGGGGCGCGGGAGATGTTCGACGTCAACTTTGGGGGTGCTATTCGCGTGAGCACGGAAGCGGTACGATTCCCCCGGGAGGTCAACAAGCTCAAGGAAGGCAGGCTGTTACAGGTAGTCTTCTGAACTGGGGTGCGTGCGGACACTGTAGCGCTTCGTGTGTAATGAGCCCAACGTGTTTAGTTCTTTCGTGCTGACGTTCCTTGAACAGGGAATTCGGCACGCCATCGGTGATCAACCATCCTTCCACGGTGTGATGCTCATGCAGGAGCTAGCTCTGGAGGGGTGTCTCAGCGAATCACTTGTAGCTGAACTCGACCCTGCACAGAAAACCAAGGTTCATTTCCAATCTGCCTTTTTACCCATACCCTTCGAACACGCAGTTCTGAGCCTTTTTTAAAAAAAATAAGGTGACCATCCTCGAACCTGCGCCGTACCGAACCGAGATCTTCCAAAAGAATTACCAGATCACACCCGAACACAATACATACACGGATCCTACCCTCATCAGCTCAAAGACTCGCAACCTTTTTGGACGCACCGAAGATGTACGATGGCGGCGTCACAAAAGCCGCGATCGCGATCGAAAAGTTCACCCGTCTCGAGGACGTGCCAATACGGCTCCCATTACACTGGCGCGTCGTGACGTTAACGTGAGACAACGCAAAGAGCATGTTGGAAGTGGTAGATAACCACCGAAAGCTGGACTGGAGACTTGTATCATCATGTCTGAAGGTTCGGACGCTGAAGAAGGCCTAAAATGTTCTCTCATTTGCGCTCGATACTTTGCCCTTGAAGCTTCGTGGGATCATGAAAATGTAAAAATGAGGCTCCCCAGGGTCTTCTCAACACGGGGACAATAAGATGGGAAGAACCGAACGGAGATCTTGATGTCAGATGGTTGTTTTTATTGCACAGCGGTCCTTGGCGTTAACCGTGATGGCATATTGCCAATTCACCTTTCTGCAACAATCCAAGAGGTTCCTACTCACCGATAAGGCCGGTCGCATCTGTGAGGTGAACAACATGCATGCCAACCGGTGCGTTGGCTGACCAAGGAAGGGGAAACCTCAACAGAAATTGATGCATAAGCATTGTACATGCAGAACTGGAGGATGGGGATGGCCCACAAGACCTGAGCGTGAATGTCGAGCCTTCGTCCATCAATTATCATGGTAGAGATCGTCAGTCCAACTCTCATACTTATCCGCCGCATCTAACAGACCCGTTGACTTATTCCTCATAGATGCCACGACCCCCCTGTGTAATGGGAACCGTATTGGTGCGTCCTCGAGTTGGGAGAATTTCTCGATCACGATCACAGCTTTCGTGACGTCGCCATCGAACAGCTCTGTTGAGGCAATGAACTTGCGAACCTGCGACGCGTGGAGAGCTGGGTCTGCGTATGCAGGATGCTGAGGCGCAGCGCGATAGTTGCTCTGCGTGAGCTCAGTCCGGTATGGGCCGGGTTCGAGGATCGTGACCTTGAGATCAAAATTGAGCCGGAGTTAGAACGTGACCAAGGTGAATAAGAAAGCGGATGCCAAGTCACCTTGATGTTCCATGCTGGGTCGAGTTCGTCTACAAGACATTCTGTGAGACCTTCTAAAGCTAGAGACAGCTGGATGAGCTTTGCACCAAAAGACGATCGACCGCCGGCGGCTTACCAAACTTTCTGTTGCCAGAACATTAGCGTTATACTGGGACTAACATACTGGATCGTACTTACGAAGCACTATAGAACCCACATACCGCTTGGCCGATGAGGCCTAGTCTGGAGGAAACCTGCAACAGCCTACCTCCTATAGGTTTATTGACCTCTCGGAAGAATCGTACAGCTTCTTTGGTCACGCAAGCCGCACCCCAGAAGTTGACATCAAACATGTCCCGAGCGTCTGTACCGTCCAAGGACTCGACTTCACCGAAGACGCTGACACCTGCGTTGTTGAACACGACGTCAATTCTGCCAAAGACCTCTTCAGCCTTTGCAAAGGCTGCAGTGATGTCGGCGTTGTTGGTCACGTCTACTTTGACGACGAGGAGCTGGGTAGGGGGATAGCATGCTGTCAGATCGACGAGGGCTTCGGGTTTGCGGAGCGTGGCGACAACTTTGTTTCCAGTCCTGAGCAGATGCTCCGTCATGGCGCGACCAAAACCAGACGAGGCACCAGTGACTGCCATAGCGTATAATGAGTGTCTCATAGTCTAGTACGTCGATCAACGACAGTGATACAACGCACCAAACCAGATCTTGACGTCGGACATGACCGTTATGCGAGTTGGGAACAACACTTGCACGCTGAGGACTAACGCTCAAACTTGAGGTCTACCACTGACAAGCCTTTTTATAGTAGCAAGCCTGATGCGGACGACCCATCCAAAGCAGTTCGATAAGAAAAGGCGTACCTCATCGCTGCGGTAAGCTAGCAGGATCATACGGTATTCGTCAGTCAGCATGATTTCATCCGACACGATCGTGGAAGTGGACATGACGCGATACAGACAGGGTACCTGCACGCAGCCACGCCGCGCAGTGGGCACTTCCACAAGATACCCCACTTCCCCACTCAATGACGCATGTCCACCACATCCATTCATCTCTGTAACAGAACAAGAAGTACTACCAAGTTGAATGAGCACATTCTGAGCTCAAATTGTTGAGATCAATCAAAAACTCATTGTCATGCCTTAGAGTCCCCATGTTGACTCCATGGAGGGACATCAGGACAAGCGGGTGTTGGTGGTTGTTGCACACCAGCCCCAGGAGGGTCTTGTACATACATGAGGAGGACTACCATGACAGATAGGAATTTGATTTGGAGCTTCTTCCAGAAACTCAGGGATAGGATCAAGAGGAAGCAATAATGTCCTGACATTTGTCAACTTGATCTCTGGGACAATTAGGAAAGTCAAATTCATTGAAAGTGGTTGTGGAAGAAACAAGTGATAACCTTGGCCTTTCTTATAACCAATAAAAATCATTTCTTTGCTTATGATACTGACCACAACTCTGACAATTTCTTCCAAGAGGATTCCCTTGGACAGAGCCCAAAATAATCTTTGCAAGAACATAAATTTTTGTTAATGAATGTCATGAAACATTGCTAGTAGCCCATCCTCCTTGGTTGCCCGATTAGGGAAAAACAATCAGAAAACAATTTCGGTCTTTCAATTCCGAGCGCCGCTGCTTGAACCTGAAAAAGTGGCCAGTCTACCTGTTGGCTGCCCATGACCTTCACGGGATAGTAATATTGCTGCAGCACTGACGAGCGTCTTGTTTTTTTTCTGTTTTACCAAGCCAAGTTGTGACAATGTTGACAAAGCAACAACAGGGTCAACTACAACTTCGTTTGCCTCAAGGATGTGCCAATACGACATCCCTTATCCTACAAGGCTGTAAAGCAACGTGTGTGCAAAGCTAACGGAGTAAATCAAGAGTTGGAGTGAGGATCCCCACCTCAACGTCCTCGCATCGGTGTACGATCCGTACTGGAACGGTATGAACTTAATATACGTATGGAATAATACGATAGGGGACGAGCTGTTTGTACTTTTCCCAGTCTTTGCCATACCTGTGACAGTGTCAGTCAAGGACCGACAGATTTGGAGGCGCGATACTCACTTCTTTTCACAATTCTCGTCATCCCTCCTCTGCCTATGAATGAGCAATACGGCAAAGTAAATGACGTAGAAATACGTGATGGGAGTTTCGAATCCCGTTGGCAGAGACCATGCAAACGCCATAATGAGGTCACCGCTATGAAATAGGGAGCAGACGTGGTATGACCATCACCTTTGCCAGAAAAGAGAATTGAAAAAACGTACAAGTAGTTTGGGTGGCGCGATCGCCCCCACCAGCCCGACGTGAGCAACTTGGATCCCTTCTCCGTCGTAAAGTATTTTAGGTCTAATTCGTTGATCATCAGTCACGGAGGTTGTCACTTAATTTGACCACTCACTCTTTGGGTTCTTGCCATTTCTGAAGTCATTCTTCTCCCCATTGGCATCACGGAAGATCCAATAACCAAGTGCATTGACAGCCAGAATGCCAATGGTGCTTGCGATATCAAGCTCTACAGGTCTGAAGACAAGGTAACGTGCCTGCAGGGAGTATACAAAGGGTACCCAGGTGAGGTCGCCGACAGCAAGCATGAATCCAAACCCATCGGTCGTGATGTCCATGGTTGTAAAAATGGCGGGCTGTACGGTCGTCAGTACACGAGCCATAGGGAAGAAAAGGTCACACTCACCTCATTGTATAACCCATCTGTGACATAGAAACCCTGGAAGGCGAGGACGAGCCACATACTCCACGTGACATTTTCCCAACCACCACGCCTCACGGCTTGCACACAGACCATGCTAATGTTGACGAGAAACCAGAGGATGAGCCCAGGGCGGAGCTCATTGAACGACTTGATGTCGAATGAACCGATAGAGGGGTTCAGTTCGCGGCCAATGTAGAACTGCAAAAACGCGTCAGACGTGTAAAGAGGGGGAGACGGAAGGAAAACAAGACAGACATCATAAATTGGGTTGCCGGAGTTGCCACCAAGCGCCAGCAGCGTGCCTTTTCGAAACGAACCAGCATACACCGCCACCCCCTGCACGATGGACATGATGAGGGAAGCGGTAAGGAAGCCGACCCATTTATCATAGATAAAGGTGAACGACTCTGGACCATAACGAATGATGTAGCCAGTGGTGATACCCAAAGCAAGGAGGAAGGTTGAAAACGCTGTATGACACGGGACGACGGGTCAATGATACTTTCATGCACTGGAAATGGTGACGGGTACCATTGATCTTGTACTTTTTTTTCTGTCCATTTCTCATTGTGACACCTTCTATCCAATCGCCCGGCAAGATAGCCCACGCGATGACACAGAAAGCATACCAAGCAAAGTAAATCAACGCAGCCTCTGTATCCCAGAGACTAGCCCACCACAGCTTGTCGGTGATGGCTTCCTGTACACGCGCAGCCAAGAGAGAAGGAGATAGGACGTAGGAAGGTGGACAAGCACCAGCGGACTCGGAGCAACCAAAGTAGAGGAGGTAGGTCATGATGGGTACACCTATGGTGATGAGGAAGGCGCCAGGCGGGCCCATGAACTCGTAGGTGGTTGTGCGCGGGTTGAGCAGGTCATTTTCGGGTGTTGTCGAGGACATGGCTGCACTACGACAGCGAGAATGTGGCTGCAACAACGAACGTGGGGGTGTCCGTGTGAACTTTGGTTACAACAGCACCCGAAACGGCCAGACTCTCCCGACGTACACACCGGAGAAGTCAACCCGGACCCAGTGGTCAAGACGTCAAACAGAGGATTGATCTAGAAAATGAAGCTCGGACACGCCTTGTTCTGACATCGCTCATGTGCACCCCCACGAGACGGGTCCATCCACCCCGCTCATCGTAATCTGCATGTCAGACTGAATCTCGTCTGCCTGCGTAGCGTCGTCTCTCGTGTCCTCCGCTCGGACCGTCCGCCAGTTCAACATTACGACCGCTTCCCCAGAAGGAGACTATAGTCTTTCGTCCCCAAACACGTCGTGATGCGAGGTATAGATATCGCCAGTCCGCAGACAAAACCGGTGTCGGATGAATGGCCCGGACCGGACCGGCGTGTGCCACACGTAGGCGTCATGATGGAAGCCAAGGACACCCTGGGATAATACCATTATGCCTTGTCCCGGAAGATTCGGTTCTTTGTGTGGGGAAAATCCAAACGCTTTCGTCGCCTTCAAGCGTCCTATGACGTTTAACAGACGACATATGAATTTACAAATGGCGGCCCAACTCCTTGCGGAAAAGAACATTCTTTTGCAAGTGCCCAGCCGAAATGGTATAGTTCAAGCTCAAGCTTTCGAAGCACGTCGGACGTAGTGAAAATGCAGCCCGATAGTTGCAATCTAAACGTAAACGAAGAGATGACAGACCACGGAGAGCATATACACCGCAATTCTGATCGGCGGCCTACCAAGCGTTTTCTATTTGAGCTGTCTAACCACTTGGTGTCAGTGCGCTGTTGGCATGATTTTAAACGAGGAGCACGCTTATCATGTGTGTCGGAGAAGGTACTTGGACGGTGATGAAGTCCGCAGTACTCACGAGGACTCATTTTTCGGATGGGCGACTCGGCGTTGCATACTAAACTTCGAAGGTTAATTTGCAGGGTCGTACGAAAGAATGATTGATATGACTCCCACGACGGGGAAGTGCACTGATCGGTTATGTACAATATGAGGTTCTAGGCATCGGGTCAGATCATCGTTTATCTGCACTTGCGAACAAGGTTGAATTTTATCAGAGTGATGTCCGCGGTTCCGAGTTCAGTGCGGGCAGTCGTAGCTCCACACAGCATCACCAGCGCCTCAGTTTCCGTCGTTTATCCAACGCAGATCAGGTTTTCTCCAAAGAGGGTGGTGTTGGAGAAGAACAAAGTTAACTGGAGCTCATGTTAATCGATCTGAATCGCAGGGAGGTCATTACGCGCCTGACGACGCTCTGAATTCAACAGGGTTTCGAATCCATTCCTTATTCGCCTCGTCTTGGTGATGAAAGCGCGCTCGTTCTATCTA
Source organism: Rubroboletus satanas (assembly GCA_038090635.1). Taxonomy (NCBI): domain Eukaryota; kingdom Fungi; phylum Basidiomycota; class Agaricomycetes; order Boletales; family Boletaceae; genus Rubroboletus; species Rubroboletus satanas. The sequence continues at coordinate 23,515 of JBBPNB010000101.1, forward strand.
GAGAAGGAGATCAGAGAGATGATCAGCACATGGCTCCTGAAGGGGATGACTTATTTTCGTTCCTCAGATCGATCCGACCTTATCGTGGACCCGTTCTCAAGCTGGCTACGCCGTTCAATCTTCGAGACCACCTCCATCCCCATTAATCTCATTGATTCTGCGTGCCTTCGTCAACATGTCACCCCTCTAGGTCCGCACAGCAACACGTGTAGGAACACGGCCCAAGGCTGTGTACGAGCATATAGTTTTCAAAAGACTGACATGCTTAATTACCTGCCAGCACCTCTGGCCATTCTCATGGGCCAAAAGCCCGAAATGAGTGTCGCGGAATGCTCGTATGGGCACCATCCGCGGTGATGGCGACAGGCGACGGAGGCGAACATGAAAAAGAACCGTCGTGTCTTATTCGTCTGTTTTTTTTTTTTTTTTTTTTTTTTTTTTTTGTTTTTTTTTTCGAGATGAACGTGTGATGAAGGGCGGGCATTCCAGATCGCTGACTGCCAGACCGCCGACAACGATCTCGCTCTTGCATAGCCATAGCCTTTATCTTTCGTGGACGAGGCGCTGATAAGGACGTTCTTAGAACGGTGATGGTGAGAACAGAACGCGGGTTCGTAATCACATGTCACTCGAGTGCAAAGTCCCGCCTAGATTGGGACGGCAATCATTTAATCATCCGGGGCCTTGTCAAAATCCGAGGTGATCGTGGTTCTGGGCCTATTACAAGGGAATGGATTATGCGATGTATGTATATTCATCTACGAAGCCGAATTCACCCGCGGCCTCCCGTCCCAGTCAAGACTCCCCCAAAGAGTCCCGCGTGGACCAGCGCGCCCAAAAAAAAAAAAAAAAAAATGAAATGGAGCGGTTCCATCGTGTGAATGAATCCATTCATCTGGGGCGGCGCAGCCGGAAGCGAAGCGATGCTGCACGAAATATGGATCGGTCTATTTTTGCTGCTCAGCGGATCTGGCGGCCAATGTGAGACGGGGGGAGCGGAATTTTCCCAAGAAAATGGCGGGATGACGTACACTGGCACGTAGACGCACGGATAGCCGCGACGATTGCAATTACTGCAGCTCGGTCGACTGCCATCGCACTTGAGCTTCCGACCTAGCGGACGGGGACGGGGACGGGGACGGAAACAAGGGCATTGAGTTCGAGTCAAGGACAGAGTTCGATAAAGGGCATACCTCGACAGAACTGGCACGCCATCGGGGTCCTTCGGGGTACTCTCGGTATCTCTTCGGCTCCAGTGTGGACGTTGTATCGGGGATGTATTGGCTAGGAGACCGTGATGAGTGGACATGCTCGATGAGGGGAAAGGGACGTACTTGGGACATATATAGTCTGCTTGGCGAGGGTGGAGCGTGCAGTCAGGTGAAATAGGGAGGGACGGATGAGACGCTCATGTATCCTTTGGGCAGGCGCAATTTATGCTGTAGGGAGAGGGGTAGTCCATCGCTAGCGGACGAAACGTCGTAAACCTGGCGAAATACGTATTCCCAAGCCTGTACAGCCTGACAAAACGCAGCATGTAGAGCACCTCGGCAGCGTTAATATAGAAATGGATAAAGAAAAGTCAAATGCTGGATTTAGGAAAGAGAGACCGCGCCGCATCAGAGACATTTTCAGTGCGGGCGAGCGAGCGAAGCGGCCTGGTTCCATCCCGGGAGAAGTTCCGGCTCGGAGGTACTTGGCCTAGCTCACATCCGAGGCACAGTCTGAGGGGTAATCAAACTTTGACCAACGACCCCTTGTTCGCTCGCGGGATAAAATCACCAATCTGTACAACATGCCGTATCCCTGGCGTGGAGCTTATGGCCATCTGATAGACTCGTTCAGGATGGCATGTCAGGACCCAACCCCGCCCGAGCTGTGTCTTCTCCGTCGCTCACACGAGAACACATTCCTTTTCATCTAGCCCGCCATCCTCAACAACGTCAATTATGTAGCGCTTCGTGTCACATTCACCGAGGTCTCCCGTCCTAAAATACTTTCGTCATCCTGCTTCCTTCACATGTCAATGCCTTTAGGACGTCTCGTAGATTGCCGGTCGATGCGTTCACAACACGGATGCCCCGGAGGTGCGGCGGATCGGTCCCAGTACGTTACATTCCTTCACCAACACTACTAGAAGACGGCTCATTCAATCGCTTGCTCCTGACACCGTCCAACGTCCACCTTGCGTTCAGCCATTTAAAGATAGATGACAATACATCGAGGTATGGTTCCACCCCATCGACCGCGCAAATCTTGCACCGATCTCATTATCCTGTGCCGAACTCATCACGCAACGCGCTCGGCGCGTCTGAGCCTGGAGACGACGTCCGGAGTCTAATCATTCATCCTCCCCCCACACCCTCTCTCCGCCGAGCACCACAATCGATCTTCATCCGGATCTCGAGCACCCACATACCTCTCTCAAGTGCGTCGCGACGCCTCGTTCCACATGTTTGATGGGATAGAATAGATTACCAGTTTGGGCGTTCATAGCGCCTATCGATACCGTACACTCCCACCAGCGACGCATCGACGCCGTACTTGGACTGCAATCTGATATCAATCACATCAATTCCCTACCGACTATTCCCCTCTCGGACACCGTGCTCCAATGCCGGGATCACATGCCTCAACTTCCTTCCCTACACCCGCAGTCGACATCTGGGCGGTGTCGTTCCAGCCCCGCGTTTCCGCGTGTTGACACCGCCCCCTCAAGGTCACCATGAATACGCCACGTTCATGCACATGTGCGTTTGTCGTCGTGGGGCCTCCATCCGCGGTCGTTGCGTCTCGGCGACTAATGCCAATGCAAGGTCTCGTTGCGACGACGTGCATGTGCCCCCGACCGATAGACCTATGTAATGGTTACCGGTTACTCAGCATGACAAAGAGCCGATGGCTTCAAGCTGTGTCTCCCGAAACTTTCATCAACATATCAGCCAACGGAGCGGCACTGGATGAACGCGCAGCGCATAGTTCCTCCCCGCCGCCCACTGGGCGCCAGGATGCGGGGCCAACTGGGAACTTGGCTCTACCGCCATCTATTACGGCGTAGGTACAAACAAAGGTAAATACATCGCGGCATCCTCCCGTGAGCGGACTCAGCACTATTGCCGTGTAAGGGTATGCCGCATGGCGTCACTTTCTCCCCCCAACGCCTACTACTACTTCTCGGGATTTGGCGGTGCCACGCGCGCGTTGAAACAACTACCTATGCCTCGGAATAACGAAGCCGCCTAGATCGGGACCCTTGGTGGTATCGGCACACTTTTTTTTTTTTTTTTTTTTCGCGGGTACGTTGTATAACGTTTGGCGATTTCATTTTACCGGTCGTGGTGCGGACGTCGTCGACGCCGCCTAATACGAGCCCGCCGCCGGCGTGTCTAGAACTGGCTTGGTGGGTTACATCACCCCCAGTACGCACCCCCTCGGGAACCAACAACGCCAAGGATGTCCCCACCGAGGACCAGTCCGAACGATCATGTCCTTTCGAGCCCACATCGCATCTCCCCGGGGCACTCATCTGCTGTGTCCCCAACTCCGTTAAACACGAACCTCGGTTGTCACGGGAAATAGAAGGCGTACACGCGTAAACCGTGGGGTACGGCATGCCGAAATCACTTTGTGTAGATGCATTCATTTTGTCTCGATACATGCCGTGTATAAATCCAAGCAGATTTGTCAAGCGTGTGGGGATGAAAAAAAAAAAGAAAGGATGGGGGGGAGGATGTGAAGTGCATGGGTGGCGCGTGCATCAGCTACGAGTACAAATGGATGAGTAGTGTGAGTCAAGAGCAGCTGTGATTCCAGAACATGAGAGAGAGAGGGTTGCGTGCATTGGAATTAGCTATGGAAGAAGTCGAAGCGGGGCGGGGACGCCCAATAAATACGATGAATGGACAAACGAAATCTGCACGAGAAAGGTGTAATGACCTCACAAAGATGGATAAATGACATGGAAAGAGTGCCCCAAAGGTGGAGCAAATGGACGGAGATGGTCAGCATTTACCCTTCTTTCGTTCTCTGCCGACGCCGCCAAAGGCTTCCCGGACAACCAGCCAGAGGGCAGTGGATGAGACGGTGTCCTTGATCTCCTCTGCAGTCAGGACGAATTCGCCCGCGTTGGGCGTCGTCGTCTTGCTGATGCCTTGTGGGGTCACGAGGCGACGTCGAACCACGAGGCGCTCGAGCTCAATATCAGGTAGCGGGAAGGGCATCTTGAGTAAACCAACGACTTTGGGGTGATGTGGCGTAGGTGCAAGGGTGGCAACCTTGAGACGGATGACGGGCTCTCGCGCACCGCTCGAGTGGTGCTGTGGTAGTTGTCCGAGGCGTTGTATGGCCACTGTACACGTCCAGGGTGTCTCTGAGTCCTCAGGATCACTCTCTTCGTCGGATTCCTCGGCATGTCGATGTGCACTACTGCCCAAGCTAGTCGGGGTGTCTGAGCCAGAGCTATTGCGTGAGATGATGGAACTCCGGTAATCGTGCGCGTCTGGAGTAAGAGTTTGAGATGGAAACCGAGGGGCAGCGTTGCTCGGCGTCCGATGGCGCGAGGGACTATGACTCTCGCGAGAGTTCAAGCTCTTATCCGCACGTGGTTTGCGGCCACTCCCCTTCTTTTGCCTGGACCACTCGAAGCGAACCTCAATATGGGGGGTGCTTAATACACTCTCGTCACGTGCACCGACGCTAAACTTGCTCCTCATGCCATTTAAAACACCAGCATCAGCCCCCTTGAGCCACCTTCGGACAACCCAGATATACTTGGTGGGGCGGCCGTTGGGATTACAGACGGGTGGATAAAGTGTAGAATAAACGCCAAGGACGGCTGTTTGAGAGGCAGTGGTACTTGTGAACGGTGTGGATGGCCAGGCATCGTGGTGGTGAGGAATATCGGGTTGTGAGACTGGAGCTTCGTCGGAACGGCGAGCACTATGGCGAAACGGAGAAGGCTGAGGGGAGCTAACCTCGTCGGGAAGGGAAACTGCAATGGAGAATGGTGATGGTGTATCCTTTTTCTTGAACATTTTAGAAAAGAGCTTTTTAGTGGAACGCTGGGGCAATAGGTCTGGAGGTGGAAGTGGAGGTGCGAGGGTCAAATTGATGGTGGGTTTAAAGGGATGGTCTCCTCCTGCACTGGAGCAATCTCGGGAGACTGGACGACGAGAGGGAGGTAGAGCGGGAGTAGAGCCAAACTCGCGGAGGGAGTCGTCAAGGCTGGGACGAGCACTGACTGACGCGGTGAGGTAACCATTTGCGGAAGTAGAGGGGCGGACTTCGATTGGCTCGAGGAAAGCGAGACCGATGACTTCCAAGCCGCGCTTTGCAAATTTGGCGACCTTTGCATCTGTACCTGCGTCCATGATGGTTGTTGGGGTGACGGAATGGACGTTTAGGTTGTAAAGGGGAATGATGGTGCGACGACCTGAACTGGTTGTGGAGGTGGATGCAAAAGAAGAGACAGAGGTGGCCGAGGTGTAGCCGGAGTAGTTTGATGTCTCCGATCTGTTTGAGTGGGTGCGCTTGAGATCAGTGTTGAGATCATCGGGAGAAGAGTCGAGTGCCTGGAGAGGTCGATCGTGACGCGACTGGGGGGGTACGAGTTGGACTTGGAGGCTGAGTGGTTGGGCGGACTTTGATGGGGGAGGGCGGACGATGATGAACGCCTGGTGGAAAGATGAGTGGTGGAGAGGAAGATGAGGAGAGGACGCACTTCGTTTGCAAGTTTCTCCTTCTTCTCCTTCTTCCGGGGTACGTCGACGACGGGCATGGCGGGGGGTGTTGCTGGGGATGTGGGCGGGGGCGGGGAGAGGGGGTCTGGGGGACGAGCGGGCTGTGAGACCTGCTGGAGGACGGAGGGGAGGAAGGAGGACAGCGATGCGAACATGAAAGAAAGGCAACAAAACGAAGCGGGTTTATGGAGTAAGTGATGTGCAAATAAAGAAGGTGTTTCCCACGAGTACTGCAGCGCCGCAGTCAAACAAACGACAGCGTCATCGCCTCTATGCTCTCGGATCAGTACAATTAGTCAGCACGATTGGTAGCGGGACCCGTAAGCACCGGCGCCCCTATTTCTTGGCGTCCAAACGGACGGACCAACGGCATCTTAATCGTCCCTTGCACTACCCACACACCTTGATAGTACGACGATCCATGTAAGCAAGCTTTCATTAATCATTTCCGGGTGGATGAGCATCGGTATGCTTGACATGACATATGTCCTCGCAGGCACAGGGTCCATGGCTAGCTGACATTTGCTCGGCGCCGTAAAATTGGTCATCACAGCCATCACGCTGTCTCATCGTCGCCCAGATCGCAAATACGAGTGGCCGGTCGTCTCTATTTGCAGACGCGGCGCTGACACCAGTCGTAATCATGATTATTCCCTGCCTCATGTCCGAAAACGCGCATCAGCTATCGCCATACGCGAGGAGGGTCCTGTGCTTGTGGTAGAGTTCTGTCTCATCATGTCACCCACACACGCCGGGAGGGGTATGACACCCGACAATGTCGTCCGACCGTACCCTGGAAGCTCCATCCGTGTCATACAGCAACGCACGAATTGCTCCGACATGTGCGCCTATACCACCAACATTTGCCTCAACCCATCCTGTACACTGCCCACCGCTTCCATGGAGATCACATTGCCACCCTTGACGAACCTTGTCCAGACCGTATCAATCACAATGTGCGATGGATGCAACCCACCTGTAAGTTGCCCGCGAGGATGGTATGGTTTGCGATAAACGTGACGGGCACGGCTGCCCAGGAGACGTCGTATTGAAGTTGACCACTGTTACCGATTCGAGAACGGAACGTGGGGGTCCAGCGGCATGATCGAGTTGTGGCAGCCGTAACCCTGTGTGTGAGTGAACACAATCTATGACGAGGGAGGAGTAAGCTCTCCAGTCGAGTGCAAGTCGTGTAGATGTCCATAAAAGGAAAGGTTACATAAATACTACTTACCTGCGGGATGTTCAACACTATGTACAGTCGTTCATGTTGTCGCACCTCTCAGCTCGCAAGGCAACAGGTTCCTGTGCACAACGACCTATCAGGCACCGCGACTTTTCTCGGGGACGATGCGCATCACACCAGCAATATTGTCCTCAGGCTCTCGGGATTGCACGGACTCGGAGGTGACACATGACACAGTCCTGTAAGCGGCATTTGAGCGCTACACGATATGGGTCTGATCCACCATGCTTTGCAAGATCATCGATCGTGCCTTTCCTGCGGGTGTGGTGCTCAAAGAGCTCGTTCATGGGTCTTCACATCTTTGGAGGAGTTCACCGGTCAGAATAGTATGGTATCTGAGCTCGAAATCATAGTCTCACTGGAACAACATCACCACCTGGCTTGCACAGTCGTTTGTGCTCGACCTCACTTGTGACGCGTGCCTACAGAAACTTGAAGCTTGACGGATGAGTCGCATCCTCCAACGAAAGGCGTGTACTCGCATACGCACCAGCCCCGCATAGATCCACATCGTCGTCATGGTATGACTTGTCGCGACAGGGTGTCGCACAAGCTCAAAGAACGCTGACTGCATCGCCGCAGACCCCCTCTGACACAATCATGATCTATCTATCATCAGAGAGAACACAATGAACCTGGTTCAACCCTCCTACGCACAAGTGTCAACGCATACAGACACCCACATTTGTGGAACCGTGGTTGAACGTGTTGCTTAAAATCTCTCGCTGGTCCAAAGTGGCCTCTTATAGCAATGCCATGTTCGTCGCTGGCAACATGAGCGCTATCACATACCATAACGTGGTGGTCAGGTACAGTATCGCAAAAATCAATCGAGAACACGCACGATCGCCTGCGCCGTTTGCGTCAGAGTAAGACTATGCGTCTCGAATCTCAACATCAATCCGAACCTGTCGAGGAAGACAGTACATGGTATGATCAGGTCCAGGGATGACCTGAGACCATGTTACGTACACTTTCGTGTAGAACATGGGGTTGAAAGGTGAACCTCAGGGTGATCATAGAACGCGAAGAGGCACCTATCATCAGGTACGCGCTCCGAACGCCTGGGAGAGGGTTGGAGACCACTCGCGTCAGAACGCTTTCCATTGCCCTTCGATCGAGGATACATCCTGATTCGTCTGATCCACAACGGCATTGATCAGGGGCGATTGTCCAAGGGTACCGACAACTTGGATAGGATACGTATTCCACGGATCAGACACCGATGCCACGATGAAGACGACGTAAGGTCGTTCAGCGTTGGCAACACGCCCGTGACCCTTTCGATGTCGGCTGCAAGGTTCGTTGTCGCGAGCTGCACGCCACCCCAGTCCTCTGAAGAGTAGTAAATGGGTGCGGCCTGGCCGTTTGCCACGATAGCAAAGTCGGATGATTTCGAGGTAGAACCGAGACACGGGTCGTTTTTCCCGATCGCATGGGCACCGCCCACTAAGGCGGCGCGCCCAATGAAAGCTTTTAGGTCGAGCACAACCGCCCAAACAAACGGGAAGTTGCTGAGGGATACGTGCATCGATACTTTATATGGCAAAAACGGTGAACGGATGTGACCCATGGTTCCCATAACACGGCTACGTACCCATATGTTGACAAACCACGGTACTGCATAATGAGATCATCTGGCACCATACTCACCGTAGAGTATTTCGAGGCCCCGTGAGTTCATTCAAATTACAGTCCCGAAAAGGTGGGACGCTCCGGCCGTGTGTTCTATTTGGATACAAGTTTGTTCCACTGCCAACACTTGTAGTCCCCACTTCCGAACAAGTTTCAAATGACGATAGACCTCGTAAGCTAGAGCGCCAGCGAGAATCCTTAGCCAGACATAGCTCGATTATATATGACGATGTCTCATGTCTCGGAAACATGACCAGGGGTGAATGTATGGCATGGAGTGGCTGCCACGAGTCAGCAGACGCATCCTACCTCGATACAGGATGTTGAGGGAAGCCCCATACGATAAATGTGGTAGATAAAACCGGGAAACCATCCGACCAGCCTGACTCTGCGAGAACACTATACAAGAGAGAGGAAAGCGAAACGTGAACGAGGACAACGGTATACACACCTACGTTACTGTGTGGTGTGGTTACTCCCTAATGTGCCCGTCGCCTGAGAAGGGTCGCTGTGAGCTGTTGTTCCAGGTGCCTCATCTGGGTCATCATCGACCAAGAACTCGGTCGCTGCTGGACCGTCGTCCTCGGAAAGGCGAATCTGTCCCTTTTGCGCGGTCCATGTTTTCAGTCTGAAGAAACGTCAGGGCCATGTCACGTCGCAAGCGTGAGATACTTGCTGATGCGAGACGACAGCACGCAAACTACTTGCACGGCGCCATAAGAGATACAACAAGCCCAGCGTGCAGGTCGTTGCAAAGATGAGCAAGCCAACGTTGCCGAGTGGCTCTGGCCTATTGCCCTCCCGAGGTTCTGTAACCGACGTCGAGGCGTGAGCAAAGCTAAACGACGACAGACATGGAGATCCGGACCTCTTTGTGTCTCGACTGGTGCCATTAAGCTTTGAGCCTTGTCGATGTCAAGTGTTGTTACAAGTGATAATGGTGCTGTGAAGTAGTCTGGGTGACTAGCCCTCGATATGAAGTTGTACGTCAGTCGGCGTTCGATTCGACCACCTCATGCATGCATCCTCGCTAGTAACATCGTTCCCACGATTGAATCCTTCAAGATCCAACTTTCTTTTCTTACATACCCGGAGTGATGATGGGCTATGTAGTCATACTCTACGCACTTGGTTGGTATGCCCACCCTCATCCAAGGCACAATGCAAAGTACCTCTGCACTAGGTCCAACCTTCCTGCAGTAGTGGGTATTTTACATTGCATTTGTAACTCAGACTTCCATCAGGTACTTGAGTTTGTCCCTCAATGATTGATATTGATCTCTGGCATCCAACCAACAGGTGTGTATCCGCATATTATGCAGTAAGAGGCCTCTGCAGTGTCCTAGAATCACAGACCAGCTAAAAATAACATAGGACTACAATAATCACAAGATGTATAGCAAGCAGGGCCATCTGTTTTATGCAATACAAATGAGTGTAGTAATGTCAGTATGGGTGCAGGTGCATGATATGGATACGTACAGTTACGTGAGCATGCTTCTAGCGAATGGTGTTCTTACGACCAAGTCCTTGTTCATCATCCTTTGCCTGGCTTCCGGGTGTAGCCCAAACCTTGAACATCTTGATGGTCTCTTCGGCAGGACTAACAGTAAATATGGCACATCCATCTGGTCCAATACATGAATGTGCAATGGCAGCATTGTGACCGATGACAGAGACAATCCTTTCGCAAGAGGGGTAGGAATGGACTGTCATAGAGTTCGTCAAGGGAGTAATCGGTGTTTTTTTTGCGGACGGGGGATAGTCGAAAAGAGCTTGAGACTTCGTCCAGGACGAGCCATGTGTACTCAGTAGCTCTTTACAGTGCGGCGACCAATGAAGCGAAGTAACGCTCGTGGACGTACGAATGATCAGCGGGGGGAATACGGCCGAGAGCTTATTGATATCGAAGATTTGTATTGCACCATCCGGGAATGTCCCACCGGTTGCTACCAAACCGCTCTGCCATGGGCTCCACGATATGGCCTACCGAAAATAGTTCAACGAGAGCAGGGACCAAGGTGTTGGACTTTACCTTCACTGGTCCGTCATGCTTTGCAAGAAGTTTCTTGTCACCAGACGTGAGGTAGTTGGTCGCCCGTTGATCCCAAATATGAACGGTTCCTGAGTGATCCCCAGTTGCCAGATATTTGCCATCTGGTGACCATTTGACACCATGAACATGTCGCTTGTGGCCCTTCGCCTGTCGAATCTCCTTCGTAATTCGCAGGTCAAAAAGTGACACTCGTCCGTCCTTCCTTCCGACAGCCAACACACTCTCGTTCCAGTGCATACCCCCAACAGGCGATTTATCGTCCGACCAATCGGCGATCTGCTTCAGCGATAACGCATCCCAAGCGCGAACATTACCATTCGTCGTGCCGAGGCTTAATATATGCGAATGAGGTTCACCGTGCCATTCGACACTGTAGACTGGACCATCGTCCACTGAGACGCGGCATAAATGCACGATCGCACGGGTTTCGAGGTTTTGAAAGTACACGTCAGACCTGAATGCCACTCCGATGCAATTCGTTCGGGACCACGTCATGGAAAATGCGAACGGGTCGCGTGAGATACCCGGCCCGTCCAAAGCCATCACGAATTGCTTGCGAGCAGCCAGATTTGCTTTCGCTGAGACAGAAGAAGTTGACCGAGGGACATTGAAGAGCTCGGAAACGCTCCGACGTAGCATGGACCGAAGTTTTGACTCGGATGGTGAAGCAGGCCCCTCAGCGTAGGTCAAGATACGGTCATCTATTAGCCCAAAGGACTTGGCAATGCGATTCGTACGAGGAGTGGTGTGAAGGGGTATGGAGGAGGGGGACCTGATGGCCACAAACCGATCTGCCTGGGAGCGAGCATGACGAACGTCCAGGAAAGTACAAGGGACAAGATATCACTCACGTCAGTTTCCTCCACAGCTGGCTCTGCTGTGGGAGGAATGCCAAGTTCCGCCTCCAAATCGAAGGAAGGAATAGAAACCCGTCTCCGCTTTCTGGAAGAGAGGGTATTCGAAAGCGTTGTTCTTGAGGGTGTACGTTTCGTGAGTGGCACTGCACATGCCTGATGAGGGGTACTAGGAGGGACTTGATCACTGGAACTGGGTCAACTTAAGGACACGAGGAAGTCGTCTGATACTCAACGGTGACATGATAGACCGTAAATGCAAGTCGCTGTGATAGCTGTGGGGATGTGAGATTAGTGGTGTAGGTCAGTGGCTTGTCGAGGCTTGGAGTTACTAGTCGTATTACTATCTGTTGTGCTGCCACGCTTTCCAATTGCCAAACAACTCTGCCGATCGATCTGGAAACAATTTTGCGCTCAACACCATATTGCCATCTGCCGCACTTCCTCTCCATGCACCGAGGCGTGCAAGATAATCATTCAGTACGTATGGGGAGGTTCTTCGAAAGTTAGCGACGTATCAATCTCATCGCCACACCAAGTCACGTCACCGTTGACGAGCTCAGAGCTATGAGCGATTTCTCGCCACGATTTAACAGGCACCCTGTCTCGAGCCTTCGGCCGAATCAACAATCAGTGTCCATGACTCTCTGCAAGTCAATGCCAGAGTGTCAGCCGACACGCAGGTCACCGCACTGCGCCTCCATTCTGCTCGCTGGCGGCTGCCACGTTTCGCACAAAATCAGTAAAAAAAAGCAGCCAGCACAGAATTTCAGCCCCGTACGCCACACTAGACAGGTTATCCGCCTCGCGCGTTCCTGTGTAGCCTGCAGGCGATCACGGTCCTGACGTCTATTTCTGTGACTCGATGGCTTTTATCCCCGTTCAACGTTCAGCGTTTGACATTCATACCTGTTCCTCGGTCGGGGGATATTTTGCGCTGTGGGCATGTTTACCGATCAGCTTTTTACCGGAACGTAGAGCTGTTTGGATAATGTCCTGGGCACGTTGCAGCACTTGGGAACTACCTTGAAGCTTTCTTCTTGGTTTTTATACCCACATACGTCGTTTCTCCGATCTTGTCGCTATGGTAAGTCCAGTCATTAATTTTTCCTCTCCAAAGTTGCACGCAGTGTGCGAGGTAGGGATGTTCCCTTTGCAATATTTGGTTGACACGCCACTTACGGTAGATTATCTCCCGGATGGATCTCTATCATCTTCTGGCCAAAAATCCCTCTGTCCAACGCAAAGCTTGAATTTCATTTATCATTCAATACGACGCTAGTCACTTAATAACACTATTTTCAGGCCCAACAGGTCTCTATCCAACTTTTAGGTTTTTTCTATCCCCATTAAGAACGGAACAACGAACTCCTCGCCGAGATCGATGGGTAGGTGGGGTAAGATGGATCGTTACATTTAAACAGGTAAATCTCGTCTCGGACATAATAGATGCTATCTAGATCCACCAGGGGGACTTTGCCCTATGACTCAAGAAAGGATGTATGCGTGTCCCGTATGTGACATGAGTAAAACGTATGTATGTAGAGGTGATACATGAAGTAAACAAGGAATGAAAAATGCATTTCACAATGGGAAACACCTGGTGATATATGGAACAAGACTGGTAAATGCTGGGAGGTTACCGTACCTCAAGTTGCAGGCGCCGCTAGGTCAGATTCTTGAGGTAGCAACAATCGCTTCGATGTTGGGCGCGCATAAGGATGCCACCGTGTGGTTGCGCCGGGGCTGACAATGAGAGGTTCATCCATAAGTTCGATTCTTGCCGGGGTCTCAAGATGACCAGAGAAATCGTCGGGTGGAAGAGGAGCTCTACTATCACCCTTGATCCGCTTGTTACGACGAGTTGTGGAGTGCTCAGACGAGCGGTACAGCGCCCGCAATTTTGTGAACGCGTGTCTTTGAGAACGACAGAATTCGTCAGAGGTCGTGATCGACCAGACCCAGCGAATGATGGCCTCTTCAGGCGTCAGGGTTATCGGACGACCTGGGGAAGATAGACGAGGGATGATAAAGGCACTGGAGCCCATTGAGCGAGAGCCGGTTAGCCGACCTCTCAAAGGATCATCGTCCATATGGTTGAAGATGTCTGTCAATGTTTTCCATGTGAATCCTGCTTCTTCCGCAAGTGCATCGCGATCTCGGTAGTACTTCGCAGTGGATGCGCTCGCGAAGCGCACGCCTCGCTCCGTGATATAAATATCACATATCTGGAATGAGAAGAAGATACCGTGTCGCTGTATGTCGGAAACTGCCTCGAAAACGGCAGAACGATCAGCGGGTGTGACGCATCCTGTATTGAATGAGCCCTTGATGATCTATGGCAGGATAATACATACGTCCGACAAGGGCCTCCATCATGATGCCAACAATGACTCCGTTCTTGGAAACGTGAGCTTCGAGGTCAAAAAAGTAACGTCCTAAGCTCATAGATTGTATGAGCTTCTGTCCGCGACTTTCGGCAGATACATATGCCCCCCAGTCATCTTGCCAACCAATGAAAATATCGACGTCCTTCCCTGTACATCATGGTTAGGAGTCACCACGGAAGCCTAGATGATGAATTACCTTTGTAGATCCCTTCCCAGCACAACCCAGACGCGAATCGCGTCAGCTAGGTGGGAAAACACAGTCAACAATTTTGACGACGTTCCTGGTGTCATACAAGTACCTCGATGTCATCCAACTCCACTACCTGCGGCACACTTATGAGCGGGGGTTAAAATGAAACACCCTCTACTCACCTTGGTCCATATCAGGCAGTTGTGGATCAACCGCCTTTTCGTGTAGACCAGGCGATAACTATTATCCTTCAGGCGAACTAGATGTACCCAGTTGTTCTCGCCGTCAAACACGATTGTGTCCAGCATGGTCTGTATAACCTCTTGGAGGTGCCAAAGTGCTCGATGTTCTTCCAGGTAGTGATTCGTAGACAACGTGATGTCAGGAACGAAACCGGGCCGCCACCACGGCTCGGCTTGAATGACGATGAAATTGCCGTTCTGGCGACGATGGTCTTAGAAAGGACATGTGCAAAATGGGGGAACAGAATAACAACCCTCCATAACATGTAGAATCTTCCCTTTCCGAAGACATTCTCTCCAGCAATCTGCAGAGTCAGGCTGCTAATGTCCATCTTGTGCTTCAGCTTGGTAATATTCAGGTTTGGCTAGTGTAAACGCTCGTCAGTCGATGAAGTGGCGCGGAAAATGATGAGGACCCACAGGTACAAACTCCATCTCAGGGAGGACTGAGATGCTAGTGACCACTGGCCAACGTGTTTCTTGTGGACTAGTTGCTGTGTAGATTGATTTGAAGTTGAGCTGAATACTTCACTTACCGCAATTGGTTTAGGTTCACACAGCGGCAAATGTCCTGTCACCAGTCCAGCGCACAGTTCCTCCGTTACTTACTCCTCGGAGGTGGACATACTTACTTATAGCAGAGGAACTGACTCAGTGTTGATGCTTTCCGCATCGTATTCTGTGGGTCCCCACAGCGCTCTCTGTGCACAAGAGCGAATCCAGTGGTCGGTACATTCTTGCTCTCTCCACTAGCCTGACATGCCACCACAGATTTTACCTCGAAGTGTCGAGTGCATGTTTCAGATTGCTTTATAGGTGAACTCGTGTTTCACTCCTTACGCATTGACATGCATAGCATGCGACCTAGTGCGACTGTCATATCCCTTTTGGGTGATTTTCCAAATCGCTCAATCAATGGTGAGTTCATAGTGTTTCTCCTCCTGATACTGGACGGACGACGGCGCCACCGGGAGACTCACACATCTCAAAGTTGTATCCACAGAAACACAGAACAATGACGTTCTCGTTTCCCGTTTAAATAGCAAAAGGTATGTACCGGTGAGCCCCAGACTTCCGCCAGAGATCAAGGACATGTGCACTCGTTACTCCGCCTACTGTGCTAAGCACCAGGAAAGGTTCTCTCGGGTGATTTCTTGTGAACCAGCCAGGAATTCTGGAAATCGATGTTCTAAACCAGACACCTCTTCCCAGGTCCAATATGATTTACCCTGCGATCAATGTCTACGAGAATAGGGTAAGCCTGCTGAGCCGTGCGCATCGTATCTTGTTGAATTATCCCATTTACATTTTTAGTCAGCGAGGTAGAGCCTTAGAAGCCGTCGTACTTGCGGCATGCTCACCCAGGGACCCGTTCGTCGAATATCGAGTTGTTTTCCAGTGACCCTCTTCCGTCAGACATTTCCACAGTTGTAGCAAAGCATGTTTTCATTGCCATTTCGCTGTACATATATCGTGAGTTGTATTCCTGATTGCCAAGTCTTCTGCTAACACACTACCATCAGATCCCCCTAATGACCATACTCTGGTCGAAATTATCTATAATTGCACTAGACTCGCCCACGTGGTATCTTATAACTTACAAGCTTCCCCACTAATCGCCACAGCTGCCAGGCATCATATACCCATTTTTTTTGTTTTTCTGCTTCTTCATAGCAGTTCAGCCTTCTTCACATATTCCTCGTCAACAATACGTACTTTATCTTACCTTAATTTTTCCTCTGCATTGACTGTGGCAATAGCTCACTGTCTGATTTTGTATCTATCCCAGGAATAGAGTTCGTGGAATTTTACCCCTTTCTTAAGAGCGTCTGGCGTTTGGTAAACGAGCGTGCTTCTTTCGCCGCGGGCCGGTCGTATCGGGGATATCTTAATGTCAGCCAGGTCAATGTCGGTAATGGGACATAGATTGCAAAAAAGCCCCCGCCCCCCTCAATACCGCCAGTATGGTCTATTTGAAGTTTTGAACATCTGGTTCTTCAGGCGCCTTCCTAAACCTACAATCCCCATTGAATCATCCACATCATCACCTCCTACGCATGACAAAACAACCTTCATATCCTGCATGGTCGCTGGGGCTCAGCGTATCTCGCCATCGACCCGAAATACATCCATCCACATTGCCGACCAGATACCCTCGGTACAGCCACCTCCCTCTGTCACCGTCCTAATGACATCGACGACAAGGGTAGATCAATGATAAAATCAATCTGAGCCAAAGAAAAAAAAAAAAAAGGAATCGAACATACGAATTTCTTGTATAAGCTGATAAAGCCATCCAGCGGACGGACGCGACCGTATAAATTGAACTGACCCCAAGCGGAGTGACCCTTGCAGAAAATTTGAGTAAACCCCCCGCCCATCCACGAAGAGAAACAGACAGTCAAGTTACCTCTCCCAAGATGATGATATCCCTGGCTTTGTGGTCATCAGATGTCGCATGGAATGATCGCCGATAGTGAACCGCATCCGTGCCAGGTTCCTGGATCTCGACAGAATCCGAGAGCTCCTGCATTATCCGAGTTCCTGCGGGAAAGTGCGCCTTCAGAGGATCACCAGGTCCGAGAGGTCGAGACTTCTCTCGAGCGAGTTCTTGGTGCTCAGGGAGATAGTATTCACGCAGTTTCCATGTCTGTCGATAGTGGGCTACCGAACAGTGGTCAAGCGCAAGCGGTGCACCTCCGGAGAGCAACAATGAATATGCAGAGAATTCCGTATACTGAGAGGAAAAGAAATTAGATCGATGTAACAAACAAAGCGATATCCATATACTAACGGTAAAGATGCCCTCCCAAACGCCCTCCACAGAACCCAAGACGTATGCTCCCGAGAACGCACTACAACGGTTAGATTGGTCTAAATTGATGCACCGATACCAATCTGTGTCCCAATCCTCACTTCGTCTCATGGTCAACGAGAGGCTCGCGGGGAGTGAAAGCCACCCTGTGCGATTTGCCAGCGCGGGCGCTGATGTTGACATTGGTAGGGTGAGAAAAGCGAGAATCGCCGCAGGAGCGAGGGTCGGCGGATTCAATCGATATGCCTCCGAAAAATGTGTAATGACACAGGGCGGGGATGTCGCTTCTGATCGGGGAAGAAATTCGGTCCAGGATGGGCGGCATATTGGATACTTGAAAAGCGAATTGGATAAGCAGACAATCACAAAAAAAAATTAATGAGGAAACAGACATGGTTCGCCGCCAACGCCGTCAGTTTCAAGATGGTCTTCATATGAGGGAATCTGGTCATATTTCGCGCGATAAGATCTGTGAAAGCTCGTCATCCGGAGCAAGTGACCAATGCAAGTAAGACGTACTAGGACGAAGAAGAAACCAAAACAGCCACATCGCAACCGAATTCTTCTCATCTTCCATTGGCCAAGCATGTCGAAGAATCCTGTGCACCGCCGAGGAAGCGCCTTCGTCGTCGAACCAGTACTCTATCAGCCAAACGTCCATTTCTGCATAGTCCAGAAGTTGCTGTTCATTCTTTCCATCGTTCTCGAGCATCATGAGGT
>JBBPNB010000102.1:0-40784 GCA_038090635.1 Rubroboletus satanas
GAGAGAGAATATTGTTTCTCTGAGAGGTAGAAATGGGTTTCATGGTAATGGTGGGAAAATAATCATGGAATGGTGGGGTTTATATAGGTTGTCTGAGTCTCAGTTACATAAAGGTAACATAATAGAATCATTACCAAATGTATGTAATCATATTACAGCATGATTGGGACCAATATATGTAATTAAAACTTAAAGTGAAACAACTGTCTGCATGAGTCATTGTTTTGAAATGGCTGCCATTTCATTAAACCTTGTTCAAATCCTTTGAACCTTATATTCATAGGAAGCCATGAGTAGGTACTTCATTTCATACACTTATAGTTTAGGGCTAGGCTTAGAGGTTATTAGGGATTGTCACATTTAGTGAAAAATAACCAAACATGCAGACAGTTTTTTGAGCCACTGTAGTTCAGTCCAAGTGCTGTGGAAGCAACGTGCACAGAGGTTTAAGCCGAGGCTGACCAGTACAAGGCCCAGAGAACTATCTTGCAGGCCAATACTAAGCCTGGTGAGGAGTGGGAATAGAAGAGTGATTGAGTTGCCTTAATATCAAGGGAAACTTCAAGGGGCAACAATCCCGCTGTCGATACAGGTGGATTAAACTAAGGGAAGAGGTGTTAAAGTGGAGACCATATTTCTAGTCCCTGCTTTCTGTGCTGTGCTTCCTGATCTGGAAGCTCTGACTCTATTATCTGACCCTTTAGTCTATCAGTGATCTCCAATCAGATCCAATCATTGGATTGGCAGATGAGGCAGTGCTGATAGCCAGCACTGCTGAACAGCTGAGATCGGCATCCTACTTGGCTGTGCACAACACAGCAGCAGGCATACTTGATGGCTCAGGGAATGTGACTGTTCCCAATCAGTGCAAGAGAGCATACATAACATGGTCATGTCACAATGCATTTGAATCACATGCTGGGATGTGCTAGAGGTCACTGGTCTTGATGAGCATGTGTTGGGTCACATAATTCTAAAGTCACATGCCAATAGGTAAGTGGAAAGAGGGAAAAATGGTGTGGAGAAAAGGGGGTTTCATAACAGTGATATGACAGTCAGAATATGGTTGCTTGCCTTATCAATAACTTACAGACATTGAGCTCAAGCTGCAATTCATTGTCAAATAATAACTTGGAGTGGGGGTTCAAGTCAGCCATGCCAGTGGTTGTGGAGAAGGATGGTATGCTCTGGCAGTGCCTGGCAACTCAGTGGCCTAGTAGTAGAAACTGTTAGTGAATTTGTGCTCAGAATCAGGACAAATCTATACCAGACAGTTTGGGAAGGAAAATGACAGCTCAGAACACCTCCTGTGAGGTCACTCTGCACATTTAGGTTATGATTCATGTAAGTTCCACATTCATTTCTTCCAGCTGAATACCCACCACATCTTAACAACAACAAGCTCCCCTACAAGATCAGTCAACACCCCTTCACAAGCTCCTTTGACAACTTCATTGCAAAAGCAACAATATTACCTACTTTAACCATATGCTGACTATTCTGTTTATGATAGCAATGCTCTATTGGATTTCAGTCAAGCTGATGACAGCAATGAATCACAGATAGATGCTGGGGGGTCCTCCTTCTCAAGATAATTCCTTGTCTTTTTTGCTTACTCTACTGACTACATTAAAGAAAACCCTCTCCAAAATCAGCTGACAAAGATGATGATGATGAGAAGATAGACAAGATGCTTGAATGGGATATTATATAAGCCAAGGCATCCTCAGTCTACTGACTGGGATGACAATGAAGAGGAGATAGACCAGTTGGATGGGGATGATGCTCGCCAAGTCCTCTGATCCCACAAGATGGCTCTGAGCAGGATCTACCACTTTCTCAGCATTCTGCATCTCTGGAACCTCCAGCACAGGATTCACAAGAGGGATGGAATCATCCTCAACGTATTGTATACAATAGATGACAACCATCTGATATCGATCTTGACCACCTTTCCCAGAGGATGGTACTCCCCAAGCTCTTGCAATATATGGACTTTATCCATCTTCTCCAGAATGCTTCTCTCACTTGTCCAATTACAAACTTATTGAATATGATACTGGAGAGAATCAAGAATCCTCCCAAAACAATTATTGAACTCGAAAGTTCTGCAATCTGACATAGTATTCAGATCTATCTGGCTCTGGAACATGCCTTGCAGAAGGCTTATGTGTGTGTCATTAAGTTGACAAAATCAAATTTTGTGGACACTCAAGGAGTACAAGATTGCCTTAGTTTCAATGCTGTTGAGAATCTCATAGCAGCGTACACTGGGATTGAACCTATTGAGCACAACATATACATAGATTCCTGTGCAGCCTTTATGGGGCTGTTTTATGATCTAGAAGGTTGCCTGGTTTGCAACAAGTCTTGCTGGAATGAAGCTAAACTAGAGGCAACAAATGGTTGGGTCAAGATGGCAGCCAAGAGGTTCATCACTCTCCCCCTTGGATTCCAACTCCAGGCACTCTACCAAAATCCTGACAGTGCAAATAACATGCAATACCTTTATAAATAAACTCAACAAATTCTCAATGAGTATGAAGACAAGAAGAATATTTCTGTCATTGACAATATTGCCACTGGTTGAGACTACAGTACACTTTCTCATAATGTATAGCACCAGGAGCCACCTTTTCGCAATACATTATGAGATATATACAGTACCAGAAATTCCCACGGATAGGGGGGTCATTAAAATTTGGGGGTTGCCAAACACCATGCATCAAACTGCGACTTACGTCAGCTTCCAGAAGCTACTTAGCATAACCTATTTCGCCATCAGCATTGCTTCTCGCTGCAATTCCCTCTGGAACGAACGAAGCCTGTGGATGAGCTCAAGTGAAGTCTGTGAAGAGAATGCATCAGCTCGAGAGATATAACCTGCTTCCAGCTTCTCGCAGAGCACAATCAGCTCTGAAGTGCTCATCACCAGTTCATTGTCACCTCCCTCGTCATCTGATTCCACCTCAATAACCTCCAAGCCATTTCTAATAGCCTGGCGATGCTGTACCTCCACAATGATTGCGGCATCGTCTTCATAAATTGTAGACTCACCAATTTCCTTTTCTGACAAGGGGTCAAGAATCTCATCGATAGTTGGCACAGCACCAATGATATGCTTGTATGTCTTCAGCTTGTCCATAGATTGTTGAAGTGACTGTTTGAGTAAGTCCAGTTGAGGTGCTTTTGTTTTGCCAAGAGCTGGTATTTTGAAGACGAGTCCTGTCCGATGGCAAGCAAGAGATGCAAGTTCCTCGACTGCTTTGTTGGCGCTCTCAGTATCACCCTCTGCATCCATAACAACCTTGAGTACATGTTCCCAGTCTTGGGCTGTGTATCAAACCCTGAGATGTGCTTTCAAGAGATCCTCAGCTTCAGGTAACCTCATGCTGTCAGAGCTTGCAAACTGACGGATAATGGCCCATGCACCAGGATCTGCATGGACTGGATGAGAGACTGGTGCTGTATCTTCATTAGATCCAAGCCCTGCATGTTTCCAGCAATGCTGAATGGTTAATGGTTCAACAGCATCTCATGCCTCCTTCGCCATTAACATGGCTTCTCGAAGATTTATTTTATAGATGTTATGATTTCCCACCTCATCGAGTTTGATAGCACAGAGACAGAATGCTCGATGATAGTGGGCTTTGAAGCACTGAATAATTCCAGCATCAAGTGGCTGGACAAATAATGTTAAATTTGGCTGAAAGAATTCCAGCTGAATGTTGCGAGGTTTGTATCCAATTTTGTGTTCACTGAAATTGTCAATGAGAAGGCAAATGTAACGTCCTTGAATGCCCATCTTCACATTGAGCTCATGGACCCATCTGTTTATTATCCTCGTAAGTCCTTATCAAGCTTACATTCATAAGGCAAACTCAGATTCCTTACTCTTCGAACAGATCACTTGTCATCCATGCTGTCTTATTGCTCCAATAATAGTAACCTGCACTCTGAGGGGGCTTGCTGTTGAAGCAACAAGGCTTCTTTGCATATCCAATGAAAAAAAGCGGAAACTTCTCACTCCCATCCGCATTCACAGCAAAGCCGAAAGTAAGCCAAAACTTTTCTTTTTTTTTCCCACTCATCTGCTGCATGGCAAGCCCACGATCGGAAGGTGCCCTAACCTTTAATGTCAGTTTTGTTCTGCATCTGATGATTTTAATTAAATATTTTTTACTCACATTGGAAAAATGCCTGATTCATTGAAGTTCATGTGGTCCCTGAGAGGGAACAACAACAAGAGTCTCCCCACCCTGATGCATTCTTGTGCCACAGCATTCAAGTTCACCGATCCAGCCTCTCCGTGGTGTCGATACTCTTTGATATTGTATGTATGGCAGAAAGAAGGAATCCACCCTTCACCAGTGAGCCACTCATCTTCTGGAACATTGAGCTGATCTTCCAGCTTTTGCCGTTTCTCTTGCAGCATTGGCTCACTGATAGATTGACCCTTCTGCTCCATGCTTGTGAACCAAACCACAAGTGCCTCCTCAACATCTGGTCAAGTGACAATCCATGGTCGTTTACTGAAGAGTGCATTCAGATTCAAGTGGACACACTCCTCAAGCTTCATGCAGTCCTTTAGTTTCCGAGACAGTATTGCCTGTGTGAAGTCCAAAGCACCCTCAGGACAAGTCTTGAAATGCTCAGCAATGCAACCTTGTGGCACATCTGGGTACTCATTGATGTAAGCAAACACCATCAGCCAGTCATTTAAAGTAAGATTTTGATGTCTTGCTGTCTGAGTTGGTTGTGCAGATGTTGCCACAGATGCCTTTTTGGGGTCAGCACCCTTTGGATTGCACTGGTAGGGAGGAGGTTTGCCCCATGGTTTATGCTTTGTGTTTTCTGGGCTGCAGGGCATTGGGAGATTCTCAGATATGTTTAATTTTTCTTTCACCTGATTGGCTGGGCTGTCACCCATCAACTCCAACATCATGACACCATACCACTGCTCTCCTGACCCGCATTGTCCACAATGTCATACTATATAAGTCGACCAAAAGCCTATACATTATACATTATACAATTTTTGTATGTTTTGCCTGCATACCAAGTCAGAAGCTCCCCAAAGTCCATACAATATGAGATTTATGCATTATCACCACATACATTATGAGAAAGTATACTATACTTAGGGGTCTCTCTTACAGGAGATATCAAACAGGATGATGTGGTTATTATGGCCTTGCTCAATGGTACTCAGCTCTACAAGGACATGAATTTGGACTGTTGGCTCTATATCTGGGTCATCCTCAACCTTCCTCCTCACAAATGCTATCAAAAGTCCCATATCATTACAACCCAACAGACCCCATATCATTACTACCCTTTCTTGTTTCCTCCTACCCCTTTATTCCCTTTACCATCCCCTTGTCTCTAGCTACTATAAGCAGCCAGCACTGCCGTGCTTCAGACTGTCACTTAACATTCTCCTTACCTCGTTGTCTATACCAATACCCCGGTCTCCATTTCGCCTTATGTTCTCCATGAGGACCAGTACTACCATTCCATCACCACATTTCTCGTTTATCTCTTATCTCCACATGCCTCCAGTCTTACCTTGTGCCAATCGGTTTCCAGATCATTCTCCTTTAGGAATCCTCTGGCCTCATAGCACCCTTGTACTAGTATATAGACCAGAGATGTAGAACTAGGCTCCCTAGTTAGTTCTATGCAATATACCATGTATCTTCTGGCATATCCCTCTCCCGGATCTCTCTGAGATGTCAGGCTACTCCTAAGTGCCTGCTGCAACATTCTTGTTAGACTACCAATCTTAGCATTATGCTAGGAAAGCGGTAGCATCATAAGAAAAGAACTAGCTCTTATTTTACTGCAACTCCTACTACGTCATTGCCTACCATTTCCAACCTACAGGAAATTCTCCAAGACCCTACCCTCTCAGCCGAGGATAGACAGTATCATCTAAACCAGTTGAACCAAGAAAGGGCCACTGCCACCATCAGTTAGAACAAAGCATCCTGACAATTCTGCCACCCCTGAACCATCACCCCTCCCTCTGACTCCTCTGATGAACACTTTTCCTCACCATCTCCAACTCCCACTAGAAAATCAGTCACGTCTACTACTTTCAACCCTGTTTGTCCCCAAAAACCACCTTCTCCCCCTCCCCCAGATGTCCACATACCAGGGCCCAACTCTGACCCCAAAGAAGACAGCTACGACTCAGATGATTCTGACAACATGGGAAAAGAGGCTCTCTTCAAAGATTTCTCAGGAAAGATTGAGGATGCCAACTGGTGGCTCAAGGCAATGAAGGCCTATAAACAAATAAAGGAGATCAAGCTGGCACCCAGAGAAGCTGTCACTATTGCCCTCACCTGCATGAGTGAGGGACAAGGAAAAATATTTGCCAAAGGATATTATAACAAACTTGCAACAGACCCAGTTGTGTACCAGAAATGGAACTCATTCAAAGAAGAATTCATGGCCACCTTTTTGTCCAAAGATGAAGCAAAGGATGCATGATGATGATTAAAGGCAATTAAGATGGGGCCAATCTCTCCTGAGGCACTGAAAAACTATAATATCAAGGTCACCCTCTTAGCCAGACTCTCCACCATCTCCCAGCCAGCTATGCTCCATGACTATTATGTATGTTGCCAGACTCCTCTATGAACTTGCCTCCCACCTCGCTGTCAGAACTACCCCTACTACTCTCCAAGGATGGCAAACTGCTATATCCAACCAGGTTCAGAAGTACAAGATGCTCCAAGACCTAAAGAAGAGATCATACCACTCTCCCAGGAAAGACCCAAATGCCATGGATGTTGATAGAATACGTCTAACTGGACCTGAATGCACTCACCACAATAGGGAGCATTGATGCTATGTCTGTCATAAGGTTGGCTGTTCTAGCTGAAACCATTCCAGACATCCCATGTACAAGGCAAAACCTTCCCCTTTCTCTGAAAAAACTTGCACAGTTCAAACTATCCCTGACAAAACTGACAACCTTGACACTTATATCATGGAATTGGAAAGTACGGCTGTCCGAAAGGAAATATTACAGATTTTAAAGACCTGTTATGATGATGACATTGAGGCACCCCATGCTAAAGAAGGAGTAGAGGAGCAAGTCAATCAAGTAGTGGTGGAGTTAGATTTTTGAAAAGGAGACTCGGGACAACAATGAGTTCTCCTTCTCTGCCCACTGTAATTGTACCTAAAAGTGAGAAATCTATATTCGTTCCCCTCTCCCTCACTTCCCTGGGCAGCAAAAACATTATATCCACTCCCATGTTAATCAACTGTGGAGCCACTGCTTGCTTCATCAACTACTCCTTCACTTGACGATACCACCTCCCACTAACTAGACTTTCCCAACCTCATATTGTCTACAATGCTGATGGAACTGAAAACAAAATGGAACATATCAAATTTAAGACTTGTCTCCATATCTGAGTCAATGAGAATGAAGAAAATCAGGACTTTCTTGTCCTTTCTAGCGGGAAGCATCAGAATATGATTCTTGGTATGTCTTGGTTGGCCAAGTGAAATCCCTCCATCAACTGGACTATCCACATCATCTCAGTCAAATATTTGATTGCCCCATGCAAGCAAAATGGCCTGGAAGCATTGGGACAACAGTATCTCCTCTGTTATCTTAACCATGACATCGACAACCATCTTGCCCAAGTTCTCCTCACTCAATTCTCTCATCTTCCCAAACATGTACGAAAAGTCATGATCTCTACCACTTTAGCACAAGAGGCAGTGAACCACTCCACCAGCATTCCCTATAAATACCAACAGTTTAAGGATGTCTTCATTGATGAAGAAAGCATGACTCTCTCCCCTTCTTGCCCCTTTGACCATGGCATCCAGCTTCTCTCCAGTTTTGTTCCAAAAAGAGCCTCAAACTATTCCCTCAATCCGGAGGAACTGGCAGCTTGCTAAAAATTTGTTCAAGAAAACCTTGTGAATGGGAAGATTCAACCTTCCAAATCTCTCCAGGCCACCCCTTTCTTCTTTGTGCAGAAGAAAGATGGCAAGTTATGCCCTTGCCAAGACTATTGGTATATTTACTCTCACACTGTCAAAAATGCCTCCCCTCTTTCCTGGATCAATGACCTCCTTGATCAACTCAAAGGCTTGTCTATTTTCACCAAATTTGATGTTCGATGGGGGTATAACAATGTCTTGATCAAATTCAAGAACCAATGGAAAGCTGCCTTCATCACACCCTTCGGCCTTTTTGAGCCCATGGTCATGTTCTTCGGTCTGTGCAACTCCTCCACGACTTTTCAAGCATATATGAATGACACCTTTGCCAACTTCATCACAGAGGGATGGCTAGTTGTCTATATGGACGATGTCTTGATCCATTCCTCCAACTCCACTACCCATCATGAATGAACCCTGAAGGTCCTCCAATGCTTCTGGGAACAACATCTCTACCTTAAACTGGAGAAATGCCACTTCAACTTGTATGAAGTCGAATACCTGGGGCTCATGGTCTCTCATGACCACATCTGGATGGATCCCATCAAGCTGATCACTATTAAAGATTGGAAGCCCCCAACCACTATTTCTGCCCTTTGCTCCTTCCTCAGTTTTTGCAACTTCTACCACAAGTTTGTCCCAGCGTTCTCTGACATCACTCACCTCTTCATGACCTGACCAAGAAAGGGACTGTTTGGTGCTGGGAAGCCAACCAGGAATGCACCTTCTGCACCCTCAAGAATGCCTTCCTCCACTAGCCCGTCCTATACACCCCAGATGTCTCTCGCCTGTTTTATGTCATGACCGACGTGTCCCTTTCCATGGCTGGCAGGGTCCTTATGCAGAAGGATGGCAATGGTGATCTTCATCCGTGTTCTTATATCTCAAAGTTGTTCAGCCAGGCTGAACGAAACTATGATATCTATGATCACCTGCTCCTCGCAGTCATCCTCGTCCTCCAGGAATGGTGACATTATCTTTGCAGCACCAGTCTCCCAGTCTCTGTTCTCACCGACCATACTGTAAGAACCTCTTGTACTTTAAGGAGCTCTGCAAGCTGTCCTATCAGCATGCCCACTGGCAAATGTTCCTCCAAGACGATGACCTCACCTTCTCCCATGTACCTGGCTCCCAGATGGGTCCACCAATGGCCTCTCCCACCGCAATGTTATTGACACCTCAGGTGGCGATGCTGCACTTCAGCTGCTCTCCGATTCTGTCTTTTCCTGCTCCCTTGACCTTGCCATTGTTGACAAAATCACCACTTCCTCCAGAATGGACCCCTTGATTGCTGATGCCCTCACTGTGATGTCTCTTGGCATCAGCTAGCTTCCTCATGCTTGCCCTGAAGACTGGTCCTTTGACAGGACCAACCTTACCTTCCAAGGACATCTTTATGTTCCCAATCCCTGCAGCTTGTCTTTGGTCTCCTCCATCCACAATGTTCCTCACAGTGGCCACACAGGGGTGGCCTGCACCCTCGCCCTCCTTTCTCACAATTACTGATGGCTGGGTATGTCCATCTTTATTCGTCACTTTATTGTGGGCTGTGCTGCTTGCCAACAGCATAAGGTTAATACCCACCCCACTCGGCCTCCTCTCTCTTCCATTCCCACCACTGCTACCTGCCCCTTCCAACACTTGACCATGGATCTTATTTCTGGCCTTCCCTCTGTGGGCCTCTTGGACTCTGTTTTGGTCATGGTGGACCACAGCCTTACATGGGGGGTGCTTTTCTTTCCATGTTCCAAAATTGTCTCCACCGCTGATGTGGCTCAATTGTTCTACCAACATGTATTTCCCCACTTTGGCCGCCACAACCATGTTATCTTGGACAGAGGCCCCCAATTTGCCTCTACTTTCACTCTTGAACTATCCCACCTACTACATTACAATGTAGCCCTCTCCACTGCTTCTCACCCCCAAACTGATGGCAAAACCAAACAAGTCAACCAGGAATTGGAAACTATTTATGTCTCTTCTGCCAAGAGAAATCTAAATCCTGGCTGGATCTTCTACCTATGGTGGAATTTCACCATAATTCCATGGTACACTCCACCACCAAGCAAATTCCTTTCTTTCTTGTGGTGGGCTACCATCCCTGGGCCTGCCCCAAGATTGGACCCACCTTTGTGTCCCATCTGGCAGATTGTCTGACCGAACTCTCTTCCACTTGAGAGGAGATCAAATCGGCCTTGGTAACTTCCCAGAACCTCATGGCCAACAGGGGATGCCACAAGTTTGTTCCATTTAAAACTAGTCAACAGGTATGGCTTGAAGCAACAAACCTTCCTCTATTGTCCAATCGAAAGCTCTCCCCTAAATGCCATGGCCCCTTTTCCATCAGCAAGGTAATCTCTACTCTGGCCTATCAAC
Organism: Rubroboletus satanas; assembly: GCA_038090635.1. Taxonomy (NCBI): domain Eukaryota; kingdom Fungi; phylum Basidiomycota; class Agaricomycetes; order Boletales; family Boletaceae; genus Rubroboletus; species Rubroboletus satanas. The sequence goes on from JBBPNB010000102.1 coordinate 10,351, forward strand.
TGAACCTACCACTCTCTTGAAAAATACATCTGGTTTTCCATGCATCTCTATTAACTCTATACATCAAAACGGATGAACACGGCCCTAATTTTCCCTGTCCCCCTCTGGATCTTGATACAGCTGAAGAGGAATATGAAATAAGCCACATCAGTCACAAAGGCACTGCCCGTTATTGCTGCTATCTAGTGGTGTGGAAGGGATATCCATTATCTGAAGCAACCTAGGAAAGCGAGCCCAACCTAGCAAACTTCACTAAGACACTTTGCATATATAAAGGGGAACACTGTTTAGATTGACCCATGCCTCATATCCCCCCTGATCCACTCCGCCCCGCTAATATTCCTGCTGCCCTTGGTTACTCCCCTGCTCAACTTGCATTCCTGCAACAAACCTTCACCTTCACCACCCTGCATTTCCTTGCTGAAACTCTTCAATACCTCCACATCCATCTCTGATTTTGCCAACAGGAAAGGTCTTTCTGCCCCTTCCATTACTGATGGCAATCACCCTTCCCGATTCCCCTTACCCCCCTACTTCTGTTCTGGAAACTCCCCTGGTCACCATTCACCAATTTGGCTTTGTTGCCCATCGCCTTGTGTTTATCGCTGTTCTTCAGTTACTAGTGTTTGACAAATTCCTCACCTCCCACCATTCCCTCCATGCCTCAATTGTCCTACTTCATCTCATCAATGCCTACCGAAGAACATACCTGCACCAGATATTCTTCAACCAGAATGACAGCCGGTATGGGTCTGGACAATACGATTCCTTCATCGCTGAATCCTTATCAGCTCTCCAGAACAAGGTGTTGGACCTGTTATACTATGCTGGATTTTGCCACATTGTCAACTGTATTCCCCCATACAGATCTCACACATTATCCGACCCCTTCTTCAAGTGGCTTCCCGAGTGGAGCGCATTGCCTATCTCAATGAAGTGACTATGACATTCCCCAATTCTCCAATCCACCCATGCTCAATCTATGAGAAACCTGCTGCAACTCCTCCCACCTATTCTCCTGCTCCCCTTCCTATCCCTCCTCGCTTCTCCGCCACCGACTAACGCTTTGTGGAAGTTCAAGAGTCCTTCACCACCTACCCTCGAACCCCTACTTCCTTCGTGGCCTTACCAGTCACCTCTCAGTCTTCCCTTGCGTCACCACCAACTGGGAGCATTCCCCCAGGAAGTCCCAAAACTCTGCATCAACCACTCCCCATTGAGGAACAACAATCCCCACATTTCCCCCTTCTCTGATCATTCCAACTCCTCCTATAATTCAGCCTCAATGTCCCTACCAACCCATCAATTTGCTCACCCTGCAGACGAAGCTGCAGCACCTCCTTTGTGCCAACATATTCTCCACTGTCAAAACAGATTCCTCCAATCCAATGCCATTGTCCATGCAGTGCTGGAGCGAGCTCAAACCATCCCCCCTGTCACTATCTCCTGTCGTGACTGCTCCCCTTCCTGCATCGACAAGAACCTTGTTGTTACCTCTGATTCTCCTGTTCTCTGCTTTGGATGCAGTAATTTCAGACACATCCGCTCTGCCTGCCCCATCACTCGCTGCCCCTTCTGCAACCAACTCACCCCTGGTCACTCTATCCTATGTTGCCTCCAACAAAGATGCTCCTCCTGTGGTCGTCAAGGACATCTCACTGGTCACTGCCCCTGCATGGTCCGATACCAGCCAGGTGAAGGGTGGAATGAGTGGAACACTGCAGATGCCTATGACTATGACATCAATGAAGGGGATCAATCTGGTCCTGACAGAGATTAGGGATTATGGTGAGTTTGTGGGCAGCAGGGTGCTTTCCTCTTATGGAGGGGGCTATTGTTATAACCCAATAGACCCCGTATGATTACTACCCTTTCTTGTTTCCTCCTACCCCTTTATTCTCCTTACCATCCCCTTGTCTCTAGCTACTATAAGCAGCCAGCACTGCCATGCTTCGGACTGTCACTTAACATTCTCCTTACCTCGTTGTCTATACCAATACCCCAGTCCCTGTTTCGCCTTGTGTTCTCCACAAGGACCGGTACTACCATTCCATCACCACATTCCTCATTTATCTCTTATCTCCACATGCCTCCAGTCTTACCTTGTGCCAATTGGTTTCCAGATCATTCTCCTTTAGGAATCCTCTGGCCTCATAGCACCCTTGTACTAGTATATAGACCAGAGGTGTAGAACTAGGCTCTCTAGCTAGTTCTACACAATATACTGCATACCTTCTGGTATACTCCTCTCCCAGATCTCTCTGAGACATCAGGCTACTCCTAAGTACCTTCTACAACATTTTTGTTAGACTACCAATCTTAGCATTACGCTAGGAAGTGGTAGCATTGTAACACACATTATCCCTGGTGAATTCATTCCAGATCCAAACAAACCAAAAATACTAGACTCATTCCTGTTTGTCGGGATGCACCATTTCTCTGCATTACAGAACAAGAGACTCAAGATATGGAATTCCTCTTGAAACCTCATATTCAGGTCTGACATTTACTTTCTATTCACAACCACTGATGAACCCAGCCTTGTTTATTGGAACAGTCTCATTGGCCACTGTGGTAAAAATGGGTGCTGACTATACTGTGGTGTCAAGGGACAACATAATGACTCTCAATCTCACTACTACCCAGCCCTACTCTGTCCAATCAATGCATATGCAGACAGCAACCAACCCAATCTGTCCTCATTTGCAATCCTCTGTTGGTAATGAAGATTACACAGCCAATATTATTCATTTGATGTCCTCACCCTATCATTGCCAATTCAAGCTTTGTCGGACTGATGCTGGGATTACAGAGCCACCACTTATTCTTGGATTGAAACCCACCTGCTCTCTTGGTGTCTCTCTTTGTATGACAACCAATGTCATGTATCTCGTGGCAAATATAAGCAATCTCTTATTAGCTCTTTGGCATGGTATGATCACATGTATGAATACTGATGATATTGTGACATGGGATTGGACTGTGCTTTGTAACGATGCAGTTTGAGAGGCTCATGGACATGCAGTTGAAGTGGCTGGCTTTTATCTACCTGGCTCATTTGATAATAAGCTGTGAAACATTGCACAGAAGATCAATACTGGCTATAACACTTGGGGGTATCTTCTCCATACATTTTTACTCGCTCCAGCTCTCCTTCATGGCATTCTTCCTGAACGGTACTGGACAAACTTCTGCAAACTCATACACAGCTTTCAAATCATATGTCATCACTCAATCAAACACGAAGAAATTCTTGAGGCATGCACATTACTCATGTTCTGGGAGCATGAGTTTGAAGAACTATACTATCAGCGATGCAATGATAGACTCCACTTTATTTGACCCTGTGTTCATCAAATCCTTCACCTTGCCCCAGAGACTTACCAGAAGGGACCAAGCATCTGCACAGCACAGTGGACAATGGAGTGCACCATTGGTAACCTCAAGCAGGAAATACAACAGCCATCAAACTACCTTATGAATTTTTCAAAGAAGAGTCTCCAACAAGCCCATGTTAATGCCCTCCTAGCTGTAAGACCTGATCTTGACAACTTCAAATCCCACCTTCCCTCAGGTGTGCTTGACCCTGATGGCGGATACACCTCGCTTTGCAAATGGGATAAGAACCCTATTTACCCAAGCCATGGCACTGCAGCAGTGATAATGGATTTTTTAGGTCAAATTATTGGCCCCTTTCCAAAAACCAAATGTTGGGCATGACTATGATTACCAAACAGACAAACTGCATGTAGCTTGTGGCAAGAGAAGCTCAGGGCACCTGACAAGTTACAAGTTGCAAGAATAGTCAAGGTATCAATCTGATTTCTGCTGTAAAATATGCTCAAAGTCTCACAACTCTTAGTTCAAGCTTGTTGACCATACAGTGGCTCAAATACGTGTCCCAATGTTGGGCCATTTGGGAAAGACTTGACATTTGCAAGAGATCCAAAATGTGTTAGCTCTAACTCTTTCAGGGTCATCAATAGCCCTTGATTTGGTTGCCATGGGATTGAGATATAACCATTTCAAAATGACATGCCATTGGGACACTTATTTGAGTAACATTTCTATTCTACAATTTTAGTACTTTGTATGCCCTCCCATTGCTTTTATCACTGCCTCTAGTCTTCTATGCATGCTTTCTATCAATCTTTGACATACCTCAACCTCTATCTTCCCCTATTCCACATCAATCCTTTCCCAAAGCTCCCAAACCCCTCTTGGTGGTGTTGCATAGCTGTTGAGCTTCTTTTTGAGGATTTGCCAGAGATGTTTAATAGGATTAAGGTCTGGAGATTGTGCTGGCCAATCAAGAACATTGATACCTTGAGATTCCAGCCACTCCTGGGCTCTTTTAGAGGTGTGCTTGAGGTCATTATCTTGTTGAAAGATAATGCTCTCCTCAGGAATTCCAGAATTTTCCATAGTAGAAAGCAGATTATCCTCCAAAATGGAGACATACTGCTCAGCATCCATCCTCCCTTCCATCTCTGCAAGGATTCCCACTCCATTCCAGCCCATGCATCCCCAAACCATGAAGGAACCTCCTCCAAACTTTACTGTCCCCTATACCTCCTTGTCTTGCAAAGGTTTTCCTGCCACTTTCCACATATACTTCCTTCATCTGACCCAATCCTGTTAATATTGGTCTCATCTGACCAAATTACCCTAGTCCAGTCCTCTATAGTCCAGTGTTGGTGCTTGAGAGCAAAGACTAGCCTATTTTTCCTATGTCTAACAGAGAAGAGTGGTTTATTTGTCTTGACTACAGCCTTTAGAGATGCAGACTTGAGCACAGTGTGAACAGTTTGGGAAGAGACAGGAGAGGAGAGGGTAGAATTGATGAGATGGGTTGCCTGGACAGCATTTTCAACCTTGCCAGAGATAATACTAGAGACAATTCTTCTTCTGTTAGTAGGAGAAAGTTTGGAAGGAGGGCCTAATTTGATGTTTTCCTTTTCTGGATGCATCTCTTTGATAGCCCTGGCCACAGTGGACTTTCCAAGACCAGTTTGGGAGGATATTTTCCTAGCAAAAAGGCCAGATTCAGAGAGAAACAGGATATTGGCTCTAGTAGAGGCAGAAATGGGCTTCATAGTGAAGTAGGGTTAGCTAGGTGGTATCCCTGCCCTTTATAGTGCTCACAGTTATGTAAGTTACATAATGAGCCAGGGTTGAAGCACAGCATCCATCAGAATATTATGTTATTTACCAAATAATGACTGATAACATCATGATCAAATAAGTGTCCCAATGACATATCATTTTAATATGGTTATATCTCAATGCCATGGCAACCAAATCACATGAGTAAGGGCTCATATTCAGGGCAAGGGTTAGGGCTATTGATGACCCTGGAAGGGTTAGAGCTAACACATTTTGGTTCTCTTGCAAATATCAAGTCTTTTTCAAATGGTCCAATATTGGGACACTTATTTGAGCCACTGTATAATGCTTGGTGAGGTACTCTACTTTACTAGGATTACCATTGAAGAAGACAACAATCTATGCTTTGCTGATGTTGCCCTAATTTGCTCATTTGCACCACCTAATAAAGACATTATGCAATGATCTCACAGGACACTTGTTACCTGCCAACTTACTGAAGCTGTCCTGGTTGTCAATGTTCATGACATCCACATATATGAAGGGCAGGAACATTTTTTTCTGTGTTGAGCAGCCAGGGTTTAGTCACTTAGTCAGACTGGTTAATGAGGACAAGCAGTGGCAGGACAAAGGGCCTGATGTTGAGTAGCAGACATATTAGCTTAATTCACTACTAATTCAAGCATAACTCTGTATTCACAGAAAAACTGGATGCAGGTACAATGGAAGAACAACAGATATGTATTGTACATGAACACTATCAAGGAAGAAACCAGCCTATTCTACTTGCACTGTTGACTGATGCTCACAACTGGCTTCTCATACTTGCTGACTGATTTCTTAGTCACATTTTCTTATTAATAGGGTATTGAGAGAGTATATACATGTAGATACAAGCACTTACCTTTTCTGAAGTTGTATGCAATGTGGCTGAACATGCAGTAATAAAATTGTAGTCAAAGGAATCTTCGGGCTCAGTGAGCCTCAAATTGCTCTGCTTGTGAAACTGAGTTAATACATTAAGGCTATGAGTGATAAAAGACACCACTTACTGACTGAATGAGTAAATTTTTTCCCTTTGTTAATGGTGCTTGGAATAAGTGGGAGTCATGTCAAGCTCTCTTCTTTCCTGGTGACTCTAGGTGTCCTGTTTGGTGTATCAGAGCGAATGCAGGAGGAGATAATCTCAATAGTCCATAGAGATGAATATACTTAAAATTCAAATAAAAACAAAACAAACTGACATATGGTCCAGGGAAATCTGGTTTGAACATAAATGAATATGTATCCTCCAGATATTTCAAGGGCAATGCAACTCAGATGAAATTTTCAGCTGAGGCTGGCATAATAGTGATAGAGTTAAGATTGAGAGTTATTAAAATATGTGGTGTGGCTGTGACTATTAGAAATGGATATCTGACTTCTTGCCTCCTGCCATCCACATTTCACCATATACTATCAGGATGCAGCACCATGTCTCTTCACCCACACCCTCTTTATCTGAAATATCTCCTTTACCAGATTTGTCTCAGCCTTGCATACATGTGGGAATGAAACCAATGTTAACAGGCCCATTGAACTTCCCAGGGCCAGTCAATATCTCACTGTCATTTATGGAACAAATTGGAATGGTAAGTAAAATGATCTGATTGAGATTAAGATCAATTGGCATCATATTCTTCAGTATATAGCCAGGTTATAATCAACTATTTTTCATGGACTATATGCACCAACTTAATGGTGCACACAAGCAAATTAAACAGCTCAAGCTCACAAATGCTCAAATTAGTTCTGAATATGACACATTGTGGTGAGTCCTTTTCTAGAACATGCATATATTGACATTTCTTTCTGCAGGAATGTTCTAAACTGTAAAGGAGAGCAGCTTATCAATTCACAGCTGTGATTCAGCACCACAGTCACTTCCACAAGTCTTTCTCCCTGTGTCAGTCTATCCAGTCTCCCTTCAGTCAGCTTTACTCCTTTGGAAACAAGTCCCAAAAGTGATTTTTGTCTGACATGAGAATCTCACCCCCAAATTCAGTTTTGGACTCAGCAAGACTATAACAATTTTTTGGATTCTCTGCAGGGACAATGTATCCACCTTGAACTTGGTCAAGTTGGCTATCTCAAGGAGTTGGACAGCACAATTGCCTTATAAAAAAAGGTTGAGACCTTACATAGTTGTATCCACAGTGTTTGGATGGAACTCACTCACAACAACCATACCTCACAGATATGGAAGGGAATGGATGCCAGCTCCTATAAGTATTTCCAATTTTTTATTGACGAAGCTCATCCTCTCTTCAAGTATACTGTCAACAGTTGGAAGTTAAATGCCATTGCATGCTCAAGCTATCCTGCTTGGCAAGCTTACTATCTGGATGAGAACAGAAGGTTGTTGTCCAAGGAAGAAAGGAAGCACCAGAGAGCAGCGAAGAATAAGGTGGAGCCTAATGACAATGATACTCCCTTCTCTTGCAAGAGATAGTGATATACATATTATAATTTTCTCAATTCATTTATTCAAATATGGCTGTTGATTTTTTCAGTGAGTAAGGGCAACTTGAACACCATTTCAACCAGTGAAGAGTCTTGTGCAACATCTACAACATCTTACTCCCCCACTTCCAAGTCAGCATCTTCTGGAACCTTGGTTTCCGATTCACTAAATTCTGAATCTGAAAGGCCCTTTTTATCTTCAAGTGCTGCCATTGAGCCTTTTGCCAGGATTTCCATGGGAAATTCTTCAACATCTGGGTCTAGAAATGGGTTGGATGAGACTGTTACACATATCAGCCCACTGTAAGATATATCAGATCCTGTTGTACTACCCTACTACTACTAACCCATTCTTAGAGATGACTTGGCACGAGTTGTGTCTTCACTTGGCATCAGTGTTACCAACAACATGGAGTCTACTAGCAACTCATTGGAGGTCATCAATCCACCACCTGCTGTTCCCAGGTGTAACACTCTCACTTCTGAAAATTCAACATTCCAGACTGAGCTGTATTCAGTTTCTGGGCCATCCAATAAGGACAAGAAAACCCAAAAGATGTGCCCTGGTCCAGGAAAGAATGGGCAGTAAGCATCAGACATACTAAAGAGACGTTACTGATGTTGCTGCTAGGAATCTATGCACACATCAATGGCTCAGAGCATTCAGAAATACGACAAAGGTGACATTGACTGAGTTCAACCAATACTATAAGTCTCTAAGCAAAGAGCAGCATGAGGTACAAGGAAGCTAATATGATTGGCATACCAGTAACTAATTGATATTGCTCTTTAAAGGTATATGAGAAAGAAGCTGTAGAACTGGTTAGTGAATTAATTCAGAGGTTCATCTAGCTGACATATCTACTAGGTCAAAAACAATGCTTGGAACAAAGAAGCATTCAATGGTCAGACTTACTAGCTCTCTATGCTTACAGTCCTGCTCCATCTCTAATTTCATTTCTGTGCTTTCACTCATCTCCACATCTTCACATCTCCATTCATTGCATTGGGCTTCTTGTTGCTATTCATCACATCATCTCCACATCTCTGTTCATCACATTGTTTCCACATTTCTGTTCATCATATCATCCATGCAGATTTCTGTTCATCACATTGGTTCTCTCATTGGTATTGATTGCATCGTCTCCAGGTCTCTGCCACTCGTCACATTGGTTCTCTTATTGCTGTTTGTTGCATTGTCTCTGGATCTCTGTTCATCACATCATCTCCACATCTCTGCTTGTCACATTGGCTCTCTCATTTCCATTCATAACATCATCTCCACTCCTTGTTCATCGCATTGGTTCTCTTATTCCCATTCCACTTGTTGCATTGTCTCCACTTGTTGCATTGATTCTCTGACATTGCTGCCCACCATGTCCTCTGTTGCTCTTCACCTTTTCAGTACATGCCTGGCTTCTTGTATCATCATTTTCAAACAAGTTTTCCTCTATTTTTGCACCATTTTGTCTATGTTTTGATATCAGTCATTCCTGTAGCAATATCTAATTTGTTCACATACCCCTATCTGTGATATCCAATCAATAATTCTGAGATTTTTATTTTTCAAGAGTGTGATATGGTCTGCAAGAAATGAACCAATCACACTGGACATAGTCTGGAGTGTATTGTGTATATAGGACTAGATATGGTCAGATTGTGTCACACAAGCTGAAATATGTATCTGACTTGACAAAAGGAATGTGATGAGTTATCACCAAATATGAGTGTGTTGATACCTCACAATAACCTGCACTGCCCCATCAGATTGCAAATATTCAATGACTGTCACTTCATAGGGAAGATATTTTCTAATCTAATCTGCATCTGACAAGACAGTTTGTTTATAAATGGCAACATCCAATGATACCAGGGAAGAACCAGTTTTCACTGGGATTCAGAGATCTTGTTACATTTTACCAATGATTTAAAGGACTTCATGGAATACATGGAGTTCCTGGAGCCCAGATTCTCACACACTGTGAACAGAAAGGGTCTTACAGTACACTTGGTGAAGGCACTGTTGTCATAGATTTCAAGGGCTTACATGTGTGTTTATTGCCGGCAATCTATATGCCCAACTGTGGTGTAAAACTTATCTCAATGGGCACTCTGCTCTGATATCGCTGTCTCACAATCAAAGTTGGGCCCAGCCATTTTGACCTCTATGATAAGTGTGCAAAATGTAGTATTCTCTCATTCCATTCACATGGTTCTGAGACAATGTTCTGGATGCGCACTTCCACTGTCAAGCCACAAGCCAATATAGTATCCATGGCCCCTGTGGATTATGATCTACTTCATTGCTGCTTAGGACATTCCTCAAAAGATGTCATTCAAGCTGCTTGAAAGCACATTCAAGATTTCCCTAATATCAATATGTCTAAGATCTGCACTGGCTGTGAGTTGGGCAAGAAATCCAATAGGTTGTTCCCTCATACTGAGTGACGGGCAACCATGCTGTTTGAGCTGATTTACTCAGATCTCAAATCTTTTGAGATGAAATCATACCATATGTTCAAATATGCCATTGTTTATTATGATAACTATATGTTAATGGCATGGATTCAATGCTTGCAATCAAAAGATCAGGCATTTAAGTCCACTAAGCAGTTCTTCTCATACAGTGACCTCAAAAACCCTTTCCATGTTGGCTCTAAATGTGGTGTGTGAAGTACACTGCCAAGCAGTGTGGGAATTTCACTTAGCTTTGGTGGAGCCAAATATAGTACACACATTCGGCTACAGAAGTCCCCCCTGGGTCATGTGACCTAGACCACAAGCTGTGGAGATATGGTCAATTTGAAACAGCAATACCATGGAAAGGGTTTTTGAGCTTTTGAGCTGCTGAGTAGGATCTCAGTCAAATCATAAAATAATTGCCATTGTTTGTTAGTACAAACATATATATATATATAAATAGTATGTCTGAGTTTAAAAAAGTTCCCACACTGCTTGATTCTCCAGTCAGATCTCACTCTCTTACTCAACAAAGCACCATTCTCTTTATGCTTTATGCTAGCTACTCTGGTGAAGCCATTGCCAGCCAAACTGGTGTGACTCCTTCTGCCATATCCAAACATCACCTCAAAGAGTGTTCTGACCTTTCTGAAGGTGTGCTTGGAGTCATTGTCCTTCTGAAAGATGATGGCAAGAGGATTGAGACCACAATACATGTATTTCAGGATTTCCTGGAGCTCATCCTTCAAATTCTGATGGTAGATGTTTCCATCAATCCTTCCATCAATATTAGTAGCCAAGCTAACTCATTGCCAAGCCATATGGCCCCATATCATTAGAGAACTTCCTCCAAACTTATGGATACCTTCTTGTATCTGTCCATTACTAAGGCATTTACCTGCCCTTTTGCATGTCCATTTGTGCCCATCTGATTCTAGGAAATTGATTATGGTCTCATAAGACCACATCACCTTATTCCAGTCCTGTATACTCCAATCCTTGTGGGCATAAGCAAAGTCCAAGCAAGCTTTGCAATAGCTAGCAGGGAGAAGAGGATGTTTGGCCTTGACCATAGCCTTCATGCCAGCTTTCTTCAAGTGAAGGTGGACAGTGGTTGCAGAGAGGGGCTGGTTGATGATCTTCATAAGGGTTTTGGCCAGTTCAAGACCATTTTCAGCTTGTCAAAGGTATGTAATAATATATTAGATATGAGAAATATTGATAGGAAAAGCTTGGAAGAATGACTCCCAAGAACTTTGGGAAGGGCAGAATGCTCTTTGGAGTGACATTTGGATATGGCAGAAGGAGTCACACCAGTTTGGCTGGCAATGGCTTCACCAGAGTAGCCAGTATAAAGCATAAAGAGGATAGTGCTTTGTTGAGTAAGAGAATGAGATCTGACTGGAGAATCAAGCAGTGTGGGAACTTTTTTAAACTCAGACATACTATTTATTTATATATATATGTTTGTACTAACAAACAATGGCAATTATTTTATGATTTGACTGAGATCCTACTCAGCAGCTCAAAAGCTCAAAAACCCTTTCCATGGTATTGCTGTTTCAAATTGACCATATCTCCACAGCTTGTGGTCTAGGTCACATGACCCAGGGGGGACTTCTGTAGCCGAGTGCGTGTACTATATTTGGCTCCACCAAAGCTAAGTGAAATTCCCACACTGTTTGGCAGCACACACCACATTTAGAGCCAATATGGAAAGGTTTTTTGAGGTCACTGTACATATGTACACAGTTTAATGCCAACATTAAAGGCTTTCATTCTGATGCTGGAGGGGAATTCACCTCAAAGGTGTTATGCAAGTGCATAACAACTTGCTCCTAACAAGAGCACATGCTGCAGCAACTGGGCTTGATACCATATACTATGAGCGAGGTGTCCTAAATGGAGACTCAAGCAGCGCTGGATAGAAACTGGGCTTGATACTATATGTTGAGCAGACAGGGGCTCTCTCTCTCAAAGGGATGAGTGACATAGGCTTTGATTCATTGATCAAAGTGAGGAAAGCAAAAAAAGCAGAAGATGGAGAAGGCAGCATATCAAACTCGAGAGGGTGGGTTTGATAGGAACAAGTGATTATGCAGATAGGCCTGGATCAAGGTTAGAGTTACATGAAAAGAAGTGAGCCTATATACTGGATAGCTGGCTTAGATAAGATGGGGGCAATTCAGGAACACTAAGGACTCTAGTGAGAGATAGAGTCTGATGGAGACTAAGTCTGTATATTGCTACTGAAAGGAGTCTATAAGTGATTGGAGTCAATATAAATAGAGAAAGGAAAGCTACCGATCACAGAGGCTATAAGTGATTGGTATTAATAATAAGAGATGAAAAGGATCTGATCAATGATTGGCAGAACTACAAAGAAAGGAGAATAACAGTTGTTCAGGCCCTAACAATTAGGTCTGGGATCTTGGGTATTTCCAAGGCATCTATTGGGTCTGGTGGGAAGGACTCGGGGAATGAGTCCCAATCCAGGGTATTGCCCCAATCATAGTCTAAGATTGGGTCAAATGGAAGTATAGGAAGGGTTGGCAGGTCATTGTCATTGATGCAGAAGGAGCAGAGGGATGTAGAGAAGGAAAAAGAACTGGGGGACTGTTCTGTAACAAAAGGCATTCATTGAATATTTGCAAGACAATGGGGTTCACATCCACCAGTCCACCCCTTATGCACATCAACAAAATGGTCACACAGAGCAGTTAATCCACATCTTTATGGATAAGGCACATGCAATGTGTCTTCACACTTGCTTACCAGATTCCTACTGGGAGTTTGTGCTTTGCCACACAACTCACATCTACAATCAGGCTCCAATGAATAGGCTCCAATGGAAAACCCTCCATGAAATGCTTCAGGGGAAGTGTTACAGTTACGTCCACCCCCATCTCTTTTCCTATTAACAAGAATCATCTGCTCACTTGCTCCCTTGGAAGGGAGCTTCTAAACAACATCTGTGACCTTGGAGACAACAGACTTATTCCAGAAGACCTCTGGAATGGCTTCATGAACCAGGACATGTTCAAACCATAGGGAAGGAACTTCCCAGGGATTCCCCAGGGAAACCCCACAGACCCTTTATTTAGTATTTCCAATTTCTCCTATTACACATATGGACATATCTCACTTCAGCATCACTCTGCCATACAATGCCTTGTGTTCCTCTTACCCCAGACAGATCTAGATCCTGATCAGATCTCACCCTATTAGTGCCATCCTAATATAGGTAGTAGAAGCCTTCCCTAAACTACCTAGTTAGTATTTAAGTTCAGACTCAGCTGTATGCTTCTCTTCCCTTAATCTTGATCTATGTCATTCTCTGTGACACTCTTGATTTGCTGTGAAGCTTGATCGCTCTTTGCCTCTATCAATCTTCTGCTTCTCATCAACACGTCCAGCAATCAGCCTTAGCCAAGGTTAACCTTAAACCTTCACACCTAAGCCTTTGCTCAGGAAGGATACCATCACCCTGACATAGTATCACCCATTGGGAGCCAACATGCTCAGCCTTTCAGTGAAAAGCCTCTCCATATGTGAATTGCTACATGGTTGGTCTCATGTATATGGTAGGCTTGTGTAGGTGCTCCAGAGGGAGAAGGCTAGTGCACGAGACCTCCACCAGTCACTACTCTCAAGTATCCGGTGCTATCTTCTTTGAAGTTCCCATTCTCCTCAGTTGATATATACAAGCCCAGCTTAATTGTTTACTCTTAGTTTACATCCTGCCTTCTAATACTTTTTTTCTACTTGCTCATATGAAGTTCCTGTTTGGTCTGTCTAGTGTGATCTGCAAGGGACTGTGAACAGCGAGTTGTGAACTGTGAATGAATTGTAAACAGACAATGTGGTCTTCACCCATAAGCAACATGACTGTCCATAGTGATAACCAGATGATGTCTGCATGGTCTGCATGAAGGCCATGCAGACATCACAGTAGGGGTGACATATTGCTGATGCTATATTAATCATTCTGTTTGAAGAAAGAAAAGACCACCATTTCAATAGGTTTTGGCTTGCAGTAAAACTTTGGAAGAAAAATACACTGGTGACCAGTCACAAGAATGTGTGTGATCATCTGAAAGAAATGGTAAGTTGTTGTCTTCTGTTTCCAAGTCTGACACCAGGTCTTGCACTGACTCTTCATGATCAGCAATAAATTTCAGGCTGTTGGGCACAGCAGTGGTGGAATCCCATTCTTCACATCAGTAAATTCACATGTTGCTTTTGTATGCTTTTTTGTAGCTTTTCCTGATTTTACATGTCCTTTTGTGTCCACACTGGCAACCTGAAAAAAGCTGAAAAAGCAAGTCTCTTTGCTTTTTCTCTGCCTTTTTGCAGCTTTTTTCAGGCTTTTCACAGCTTTTTTCAAGCTTTCCTCAGGACTGATGCACAGAAAAAGGAGAAAAAGCAACCCAAAAGTATTATTAGATATCTGGTATACTACTACATGTAGTACATAGTGGTCCTACCCAGTTGAGTTCAGAAAGGACAGAGAAGCAGAAAAATGTGGCAGGAGAAAATTTACCAGTGACTAATTGAGCAAGGGCTGGCATGAGGGCAAGGGTGCTGGTGAATAAGAGCCAGGGTAGGGGAGGGCCAGTGTGAGAATGGAAGTATGCCAGAGAAAGCCAACACGAGGGCAGAAGAGGGTGAGAGTGAGGACTGCCAAGGGTCAGTGCAAGGGTGGAAGAGGGCCATGGGTGTTACAAACCTATGATCTGCCCTGGTTTTTCCCTTTTGATCTGTTTTACCCTTAATTTTACTCCATGAAACTCCACCTTTGTGGACAAGTATTCCATTACTTTGGACCACTCTATCTCTTTCTGCTTCTGTTATGACACTTCCCTTCCTGTGATAATCCTCAAGGATTGACACAGCCTTTGTTCTATTAAACCTAACCTTCTTCTGTACCATACTGCTGGTTTCAATTCTGTTCCTGTCCATATAGATCCAGCATAGCCTTTTCATCTCCATTGTACATAACCTTGCCTCATGGCTACCTCATGCTGGTGCCTGCCAGTTTCCTTGAGGCTTCCCCTTATGGGATCCTCTGGCCTCATAGCACCAGTCTTGTACTATATAAGCTCTCAGTGTAGAACTTAGCTCTCCAGCTAGTTCTACGCAATATACTGCATATCTTCTGACATATCAGTTCCTCTCTAAGTCCTCAGGATACTTCAGAGTTCCTGCTACTAGTTCTTGTTGACTATCTATCCTAGTCTTAACGCTAGGAGAGCAGTAGTGTCATAACAAAAGAACTAGCTCTATCTTCTGTGATCACTATCTAGCTTTCACCTACTATGTCAGTACCTATGGAAACCACCCCTAGGATCCTGTCCTCTCGGCCAAGGGTGGGCAGTTCAACATCTATCCAGAGTCAGAAGGGCTGCTGCTCCTATCCAGCAGAACAAGTCAGCCCATCAATAAAGTACCCTTAATCATACACTACCACCACTTAGCCATTAGGTTCTTTAATGTGAAAGCTCCTCAGCCAATTGGGCCCAGGACCTTTGAAGAAATCTAGACTAGGATACAGTCCTGTTGGCCTGGCTCGTATCGGAAAGTAAGTACTCCCCAAGGACTTCACAGGGAAGATTAAGAACACCAGTTGATGGCTTGGGGCAATGAAGGTCTACAACCAGCTCATAAAAGGCAAGATGGCTAAAGAAGAGGCCATTGCCATTGTCCTAGCTTGCATGGGAGAAGGGCAAGGACAGGTATTCACTGAAGGTTACTACACCCAGATGGTCAGCAATCCCACCAAGTACTGGAATTGGTCTACACTTGAAGCTGATTTTGGAATGACCTTTTCCTCCATCAACAAAGCCTGGAACATGCAGAGGAAGCTCAAGAACCTCAGGATGAGGCCAATCTTAATCAAGGCCCTCAACAGCTACAACAACAGGTTCGCCCTCCTAGCTGGACTCTCAGACATTAACCAACCAGAGGTTCTGTGCAACTCCTACATCACTGGACTTCCCTATGACATAGCCTCAGATTTGGCTATCAGAGCTACTCCCTCCACTGTAAATAACTGGCAGTCAGCTGCCAGCATACAGGTACAAAACTATGAGGAATTATGAAATCTCAAAGGATGCATCCAGACTCCTATGTCCAGGAAGGACCCAGACCAGTCATCCTCTCCATTTGAACAAGTACATGCCATCCAAACCTCCCCAGTCACTGACAAGCTTGACTTCTACATCTCTGCCCTCGCCAAGAACCATACTCACAGCAAGATCCTCTGTTCTCTTCAAACCAGATTAATCAAGAAACCCTGGAGAATCCCAGTGGAGGAAGGAGGACAAATTTGCCTCATACAAAAGAGCTCCAACTCTTGGAAAAAGAAACTTGCATGGATATCAGACTCCCTGTCTATCCCTATGGTCATTGTACCAAAGGAAGAAAATTTGATATTTGTTCCCCTCCACCTCTCATCCCCAACTAGTCAAAATGTCATGTCTATCCCTACCCTTGTCAACTGTGATGCCACTGCCTGCTTTGTCAACTACACCTTTGTGAAAAAGAACAAATTACCTCTTACTCACCTCTCTCAGCCCCATAGGGCCTACAATGTGAACAGCACTGAGAACAAAATGGGGCAGATTAAGTTTAAGATACAGCTTCATATCTGGGTTGATAATGACGAAGAGGACTGCAACTTTCTCATACTCTCCAGTGGGAAACACCAGAACATCATCCTTGACATGCCCTGATCAGCTGAAAGGGATCCTACCATCAACTGGTCAACATGAACTGTAATGGTCTCAGCCAAGGCTGTCTCTTGAAAACACAACAGGCAGTAAGCCCTTGGTAAACAGTACCTCCTACAGTACCTCAAACATGACATTGACAATAAGTTAGTCAGCATCTTACTCAAAGGCTTTGACACTCCTGGAAAAAGTCTGGAAAGTAACCCTCTTCACCACTCTTGTGCAGGAAAGCAAGCACATTACCACAGAGGTACCCAAGGAATACCAACAGTTCATGGACATCTTTGCAGCTGAAGAAAACATGGAACTTCCCCCTAAGTGGCCATTTGGCCACAAAATCCACCTCCTCCCCAGCTTTGTGCCAAAATGAGCCAAAAACTACTCCCTCAACCCTG
Source organism: Rubroboletus satanas (assembly GCA_038090635.1). Classification (NCBI taxonomy): domain Eukaryota; kingdom Fungi; phylum Basidiomycota; class Agaricomycetes; order Boletales; family Boletaceae; genus Rubroboletus; species Rubroboletus satanas. The sequence goes on from JBBPNB010000102.1 coordinate 27,545, forward strand.
AAGAGCTTGTGGCCTGCCAAAAGTTCATCACTGAAAACCTAGCCAGTGGGAAGATACAGTCATCAAAATCCCCTCAAGCCACTTCTTCTTTGTCCAGAAGAAAAATGGGAAACTCTCTCCTTGTCAGGACTACTGATACATTATGTAACTCGCATACAGTCAAACATGTGTATTCCCTTTCCTAGATTAATAATCTCCTTGACGAGTTAAAGGAATCAACCATCTTCACCAAACTTGATGTGTGGTGGGGATACAATAATGTCCAGATCAAACCTGAAGACCACTGGAAGGCAGCCTTCGTCATTCCCTTTGGGCTCTTTGAATCTACAGTTATGTTCTTTGGCCTGTGTGATTCCCTGGCCACCTTCCAAGCCTACAACCAACTATATCACCAAAGGATGGTTGGTCATCTACATGGATGACATCCTCATCCACTCCTCTGACCCTGCTACTCATCATGAACAGACTCTCAAAGTCCTTCAATGCTTTCACAAACAATACCTCTACCTCATGCCAGAGAAGTGCCATTTCAATCTATCTGAGGTAGAATATCTGGGATTGGTTGTCTCCAATAACTGTGTCAAGATGGACCCCACCAAACTCTCTGCCATTGAAGATTGGAAACCTCCTGCCAACATGTCTGCTCTATGATTCTTCTTGGGCTTCTGCAACTTCTATTGGAAGTTCATCCCTGCCTTCTTGGACATCACTCATCCTCTTCATAACCTCACCCAGAAGAGAGCCATTTGACAATGGGGGACTGACCAGGACTGCACCTTCTGTACCCTGAAGAACACCTTCCTCAAACAACCAGTCCTTCATACTGCAGACCTTGACAAATCTTTCTTTGTCATGACTGATGCTTCCATGACCACCATGGATGCTGTCCTCATGCAAAAAGATCCCAACGGCAACCTTCACCCCTGCTCCTACATTTCCAAGTCGTTTGGACAGGCTGAGCACAACTATGACGTCTATGACCATGAACTCCTGGTGGTCATCTTTGCCCTCAAGGAGTGGTGACAGTACCTTTGGAGCACCAACTACCTTGTCCACATCCTTACTGATCATAAGAACCTCCTTTGTTTCAAGGAGCCCCAGAAACTCTCCTGTTACCAAGCCAGAGGACAGATGTTTTTTTAGGATTATGACCTCACCTTCGCCCATGTCCTGGCCTCCCAGATAGGCCTGGCCAATGCCCTCTCTTGCTGTGACACCATTAACACCTCGGCTGACAACAGCTCTATCCAGTTCTCCCCAGACTTGGTCTTTATCCAGTCACTGAACCCCACCATAGTCAACAAGATTGCCTCCTCCACCAAACAGGACCCCCTCGTTGCCAACACTCTCACCACAATGTCTCTCGGGACCAGTTTCCTTCCCCACACCCACCCTGACAATTGGTCCTATGATGGTATACCTCACTTTCCAGGAAGGGCTCTATATCCTGGAGGACTGCAATTCCACTCTGGTCTCCTCCATCCACAATACTCCTCATGGTAGTCATGCTAGTGCTGCCTATACCCTCACCCTCCTTTCTCAAGATTATTGGTGACCTGGGATGTCCACTTTTATTTGCCACTTTATAGCCAGTTGTGCTGTCTGCTAGCAGCACAAAGTAAATACTCACCCAACCCAACCCCTGTTGACCCCAGTTCCCACCACCACAACCTGCCCCCTTCAACATCTCACTATGGATTTAATCTCTGGCCTCCCTCTGGTCAATGGCCTTAATTTTGTTTTGGTTGTGGTTGACCAAAGCCTTACTTGGGGGGTGATTTTCATCCCATGTGCTAAAATGGTCTCTGTTGCCGATATAGCCAACCTATTCTACCACCACATATTCCCTCGGTTTGGGCTCTATGACCACATCATCTCTGACCAGGGGCCATAGTTCACCTCCATCTTTGCCCTCAAATGGTCCAGACTTCTTCACTATGCCATCACTCTCTCAACTGCCTATTATCCCCAGACTGACAGAGAGACCAAGCATGTCAACCAGGAGTTGGAAACCTATCTGCGACTATTCTGCCAAGAAAAGCCTGAGTCCTGGCTGGATCTCCTCCTGTTGGCTGAATTTCATCACAATTCCATAACTCATTTCGCCACCAAGCAATCTCCATTCTTCCTCATGATGTGATACCAGCTGCATGCCTATCCTAAGATTGGTCCAACCTTCATACCCCATCTGGCAGACTGACTCACTGAACCTCCCTTAGCATGAAAGGAAGCCAAATCAGCACTAGTCAATTCCCAGCAAGTTATGGCAGATCAAAATCACCACCAATTCATTCCCTTCACCAACAGACAGCAGGTGTGGCTGGAAGTCACAAACCTTCCCATATCATCCAATAGGAAATGCTTTCCTAAATGCCATAGTCCCTTTTCCATCAACAAGGTCATTTCTGCTGTGGCATATGAACTGAACCTACCACCTTCTTGGAAAATACACCCAGTCTTCCATGTGTCCCTCTTAACCCCCTATACTGAGACCAATGAACATGGCCTTAACTTCTCCTGACCACCTCCAGAGCTCTCTAACACTGAAGAAGAATATGAGGTTAGCCACATTATTAAACATAAATGCACAGCCTGACATTACCACTATCTCGTGGCATGGAAAGGATATTTCATATCAGAGTATATGGGAAGGAGAACTCAGTTTGGAAAATGTCCCTGATATCTTGAAGGAATATAAGGCCACACATCACCTCTAAAGGACCAGTTTCCTCATGCCACCCATTCACTCTACCTCTGTCTCCTCTAGTCATTCCCAGCCACCTTCACTATGTTCAAATCACCTTCTTTATACCCAGCAGTGAACTCTCTATGCCTCCATCCTAAATGACCCTACGCTCATTTGTATTCTTGATGCCTCTGCGGCCTATCATCAAAATATTACCCTCGTCAAGTTGGGACAACTCTATCACACCCACACCATCCTCCGTCAGATTCAAGACAACCTCCTCCCTGTTGAGCAATTCACCATGTATGCCACAGCCCTCACCCAGTCCATCTCCAAAGCACACCAGCAGACTCTTGACCTCTTCTACCACAAAGGATTTGAGCAGGTGGTGGACCAGCTTAATTCAGAAACTGTTCAAATCATTTTGGATCCTCTCCTCAACACCCTCTCTCCCTCAGAATACAACTACTATGACCGAGGACTCCCCTATCCCCATGTTATTGCATCGCCAGAACTGTGTCCCACCTCACCTTCACCAAACTCAGGTACACCTTCAATTCCACTGGTGGACATGGAAAATACTGTACCCCTGCCCATAATAAGAAAGATGTAATCCCTTCTTTAACCACTTCTCCCTTCAAAGAACCTGACAAAATACAGCTACATAAGTCCAGAGGGTATTTCAATTACCCAAACCTCTGAATGATCTCCAGAGTTCAGACTCTGGACTAACAACTCCGGGATGCACACACAGTGTTATCTCATATGGCAGGATGTCAGTCTCAGGTATATCATATTTGCTTACTTATCCTTCCTTGACACTTATTGAGGTATGAGTGTGCCTTGACCCATACTATATATCACCAACTTCATTTGTAGCACCTCAGTTGTTCCAGCCCATCTGGCAGCAGCTGAGGTGAGCCCCTCACACTTACTGTAGCATTACTTCTTTTTCTCACATACAGTAGCTCTAGCTTACTCTGAACTTACTAGGTAAACACACAGTTGTTCTAGCCCATCTGGCAGCAGCTGAGCTCTGGCTTACTCTGGACTTGCTAGCTCCATCTTGCTCCAGACTTTGAATTTTAACAGAACCACTGTCTACTCCACCTAATCCCTCCCCTAAAAGACCTACTTCACAACCCAGAACTCCCTTGATCCCTTGATCCTTCTCCTGGGACCATCCTCTCAACAGCCCATCTGCTGTTATCACTGTGGGGTAACAGACACCTTTACCCCAACTGTTCCTCCTATCACTCTCCCTTTTGTCACAAGGCTGCCCCAGGTCACCTCCAGTATGACTGCCCTCGTCATTACTGCTTCCTTTGTCAGCAGACTCGTCATCTTGCTCCTAGTTGTCCTTTTCAAGACAACCCCTTAGAGTCTGATCCCAATACCTACAATAACACCTTCTAAGTAAGTCTTTTGGGAGTATAGTGACTCCCACCTTAAAATGGGGCTATTGTTACAAATATATGGTCTGCTCCAGTTTTCTCCTTTTGATCTGTTTTATCCTTAATTTAACTTCATGAAACTCCACCTTTGTGGACAAGTATTCCATTACTTTGGACCACTCCATCTCTTTCTGCTTCTGTCATGACACTTCCCTTCCTGTGATAATCCTCAAGGATTGACACAGCCTTTGTTCTATTAAATCTAACCTTCTTCTGCACCATACTGCTGGTTCCACTTCTGTTCCTGTCCATATAGATCCAGCATAGCCTTTTCATCTCCATTGTACATAACCTTGCCTCATGGCTACCTCGTGCTGGTGCCTGCCAGTTTCCTTGAGGCTTCCCCTTATGGGATCCTCTGGCCTCATAGCACCAGTCTTGTACTATATAGGCTCTCAGTGTAGAACTTAGCTCCCCAGCTAGTTCTACGCAATATACTGTGTATCTTCTGACATATCAGTTCCTCTCTAAGTCCTCAGGATACATACTTCAGAGTTCCTGCTACTAGTTCTTGTTGACTATCTATCCTAGTCTTAATGCTAGGAGAGCAGTAGCATCATAACAATGGGAAGCTGACATGAGGGCAGGTGAGAGCCAGGGTGAGGGCAGGCCAGGGTATGCAAGAGCTGGTGCAAGGGCAGGAGTGAACCAGCATGGGTGAGAGTGAGAGCTGGCATAAGAATAGAAGAGGGCAAGAGCAAAGGCCAGGGTGAGTGCAGGCAGCAGGGTGGGCAAGTATGAGGGCTGGTGAGTGTGAGAGGAAAAGGGGAATGAGAGTGAGGGCTGGTACAAGGAAAGGAGAGGGTGAAAATGAGGGTGGCCAGGATGTGTGAGGGCCAGTACAAGGATGGGAGAGGACAAGAGAAAGGACCAGCATGAGGGCAGGAGAGTGCCAGGGTGAATGAGGGCTGGTGCAAGGGCAAGGTTGGGAGAGAGTGAGGGTGGGTGAGAGCGAGCACAGGTGAGAGCAAGCATGGGTAAGGGTGTGAGGATGAGAGCGATTGGGACAAGCACAGTCAGACCCAAAAAAAATATATATAACCCATCACATGCTACCTTAGAGCTTCTCAATGTAACCTTTCAGACTAAAATTTTTACTTGCTTACTCACTGTGTCATTACTTAAGTACCTATGCCATAAGTTATGACAACTTTTAACACTTGTGTTTGCTGCTTTGGCTGCTTTTGTGCTCCAAGTACTTTTTCCAGCAGTGGTGAGGTAAGAAAAGCTGTAAAAGCTTCAAAAAGCAACTTGTGAATTTACTGATGCATTGGCAGAGCCTGGAGCAATACCTGGTTCAGGCTTGGGACATGCAATATTTTGTAGGAGAGTTGTAGAACTTGTTGTTGCTGGATTCTGGCTTGGACAAGCTGTGTGATGCATAAGTAGGTATGGAGCTGGATGTAAGTTTGCTGGAGCTATGCTCCTAAGCAAGACACAGGTATCAGGAGTGTATGAAAGAGAGACTAATACATAAGGAGTAAAGGAGGAATGGAGAATGTACATATGTATAGTTCTGGTGTCCTAGAGATGGTTTTCAAGTGAGAACCTGCCAGAGTTCAATATGTGAGTCTGGAGTTGGGTTTGGAGAATCAGAGGAGACTTGGAGGTTTTCCAGAATGTGATAGTATTCTCCTCTTAGACATAAATCCCTAAAGACCTAGAAGAGACAATGTGAAGTGGGGAGGTTCAGAGATTGAAATTGTGGTAGAGTGTTCTGGAGAGGTATAAGAAGCATGATGGAGGCCCACTAGCTCCCTCACCAGAACTACCATGTCTGGCAACCAAGATCTCACCAAGTGGTCCAACAAGCAACTATGAGAGGGGACCAATAACAGCAAGGAGATTCTCAATCGGAAGCACAAGGAGTGGAAGCAGAGGTGATAGGAAGAGCAGCAGAGAGTTGAGGAGGAAAAATAGTATGTGGAGGAGGCTAGAAGGAGAGCTGAGAAGGCAGAGGCAGTAGAGGAGGAGGCCACAAGGAAAAAGGTATATCACAGTCTGCAATGGATGTGAGCAGACTGACAGTGTACTCAGGTGGAGGAGATTGCTGCAGCACAGTGTACTCAGGTGGAGGAGATCACCACAGCACAGCAGAGGATGGCAGAGAAAGAGAAACAGCAAGCGGAGGTGGTAGTTCTGACGAGAAAGGCTGCTAACTACATGTTGGCAATGTCAGAGCCATGTCCACTCTGCCAGGCAAAGAGGATAGAGTGTGTAAAGACCGGCAGGAAGAAGGTTCAGTCCTGCGACACATGTCGCAAGGACAAGGGGAAGTGTATTTGCCTGGGGCAGGAAGCGGCAGAACCAATGAAGTGGAAGAGGGTGGAGGATGTGGGATCGCCAGGCAGTTCAAAGAAAAAGTGGAACAGGAACTCAGAGTCAGGTGGAGAGGCGGGGTCATTGCTGCTGGGGGCAGGCAGTGATATTATGGAGTTGGTAAAGGTTTTGGGAGAGATCCAGATGGAGTTGTAGAAGGGGCAGTTGAAGTGTCAGTCCCAGGCAGAGGCCCAACTGGAGCTGTGGGAAGTGCTCCTGGAGGCTATCAATCTGCTTTATGTGGAGTCAGGGGTGAAGAATAGCGAGGACAAGTTGAAGACGGATGAGGAAGTGAAGTGGGCAGATGAAGTGAAGGAACTGAGAGAGGAAGGAAGGAAAGTGTTGTGAGCAGAGTTGGAGAAGTTAGGGATAAGAGAAGCAGAGGGGCCAGAGGAAGCAGAGAAGCCAGAGGAAGCAGAGGGGCTCAAGGAAGCAGAGGGGTTGGAGGAAGTGGGGGTCTCCTCCAGTTCTTAATTACTTGGCTTTCATGTAATGAATAAAGATTTGACTTCATGGATTCACAAGTGGGCTGGGTTTGTCTGAGTACCTGGTGTGAAAGTTTCCAACTAGGTCTGAGGCATGTCTGAGCTCCATGGCTAAGAGCCAGGAGGTTTTATCGTCAGTGCCTTTATATCCTAACCATTGGACTAGGTAGAGCAGCTGGCAGTGGCATTGTCAATGATCGACTTTGGAGTTGAAATCTTGGAGATCTCAAACTCCAGTTCGCCATCAACTTCAATTGGAGGTGGCAGAGGCTGGACCCTGTTTGGAATGATATTTGGTACTGTGAGTTCCAATTGCGAAACATGAAAAATGGAGTGTACAGATTTTATGGAGTCCAGGAGTTGAAGCACGAAGGAATGGGTGCCTGCTTGAGCAATGATGGTGTAGGGACCTAAGTTCTTCTCGGAGAGTTTCTTTGAGGGTCATGTAAAGTGGAAGTACTTGGTCTTGATGAATACCTGTTCTTTGACCTTGAAGTCTGGAGCAGACATCTGCTTAGCGTCCACAGGTCCTTGGTATTGTTCTTGAGTGTGGGCCATTTCTTCCTGAAGGAACTCATGAAGGGAGTCGAGGTCAACAGAGTATTCTTGGGCTCAAGCAGAGGTGAAGTCCCATTTGGGATGTATAGCCATATTGGGGTGATATCCCTTGTTGGCAAAGAACAGGGAATCTCCTATGGTTGCATTCGAAGAGTTGTTGTAAGCAAACTTGACAGAATCTATGAAAAAGGCAGAGATGTCCAAGCTATAGTACATTAGCTACAGGTAAAATAGAGAAAGAAAATGACTCACCTCAGCTGCTGTCAGAGATGGCAGTAAATGACTGAGATATGTCTTAGTAAGAAAATTACATATATGTATGTGTTGTGGGCAGAGGTGTACTCATACTATGTCATACATAATATTGAATAAATAGTCCAAGTAAAGTAGAAGCTGATTCTGAATGTTCCAAGTTTAGAAGAGCATGGAAAAGTTACAGAATGGTTTCAAGACTGTTTCAAGATTGTCATCTCAGAACCCTCGGAAGAGCATGGGAAAAAAACTTGGAACACTTCAGAGTGGTTCCAAGTCTGTTCTGAGTCTGTTCTGAGATAACAATCTTGGAGCCCTCAGAATAGTGTGGGAAATTTCCTTGGAATACTTCAGAATGGTAGGGCCAGAATGCCAGAATGTCAACTCGGAATGGTGATTCCAGGGTCAGAAATATCAGAACAGGAAAGACTCAGAGTTGGATTATTGTTGAATACTGTCAGAACTCCACTAGGGGCAGGAGTTCGGACCAGTTATCCTGCTGGTAATTACAGTAAACCCGAAGGTTGCTCAAGGGTCTGGTTCATTTGTTCAGTCTGGCCATCACCTTCTGGGTGGTAACTGGAGGTGAAGTGTAGTTGAATGATGAGGGCCTTTCTGAGGGAGTGGAAGAAGTAAGAAATGAACTCCAAATCTTGATTAGAGGTGATGTGGGAGGGTACTCCATGCTTGAAGAAGACATGAAGTAGGAAGAGCTTAGCGAGCTCTGTGGATGTTACTGTGTCATGAGTTGGGATGAAAATGCACTGTTTATATAGGCAATCCACTACTATGAGTGTTGTGGTATATCTGGAGGATGAGGGGAGTTGCTCAATGAAATTCATAGATATAGAGTTCCATGGCTTCTTGGGGATTGGGAGTTGTTTTAGTAATCCATAAGGTCAGTGCCTTGGAACCTTTGTACAAGGACAGGAGGTACAGGAGGATACATAATCCTTAACAAAGGTCCTAATATCTAGCCATGTATATTCTCAGTGGATTAGTTCCAAAGTCTGGTTCTGGCCAAAATATCCAGAGAGTGAGTAATTATGTTTGTATTGGAGGACTTGGAGGCAGAGGTTGTTGGAGTTGGAGACATATATATGGTTATCCAGGCAGAGGAATCCATCAGAGTCAACTAACCAATGTGAGTTGGGAGTTTGGGGATGGACATGTGAACTTTGGCCAGTGGGTCGGAGGGAAGAGTAGAGAGGATGTTACTGTGGAGTTGTTCAACATTGAAGAGGATGCTAGCCTGGAGTACCAGGGCTTTAGGTGGCTCAGAGGGATGAAGTGAGCTATTTCTGAGTGAAGACTGGATGAAAATTGTGGGAATTGACATGAGCGTAGTCCCTATCCCTCTCTTTGAGATAAATGTCCTAGTGTCTAGTAAGGGAGTCAGGTTTCATGCTGAGCTGTCCAGGACAGAAACAGATGATCATGTTGAACTGGGAACGGAACTCTGACCACTGGGCTTGCCAGCGAGTCAGGAATTTGGTGGTAGCAAAATATTTCAGGTTTTTATGGTCTGTGGTGATATCAACCAGGGAGCTGGAACCTTTGAGGTAATGCTGCCAAGTCCAGAAGGACTCATGGATGGTGAGAAGCTCCTTGTCATAGGTGTTATAGTTGAGCTCCAGGGCAGTAAGCATCCAGGAGTAGAAAGTGACTGGCCAGACTTCCTCATCTGGGCAGCAGATAGAGAGAATACCAGCAATAGTGTAGTCAGAGGCATCAGTCTCTACTATAAGCAGAGCATCCAGAACCCAATGGATAAGGATAAGAGCAGTGATGAAGGCCTTCTTCAATTTGCAGAAGGTGGAGTGGCAGACATCACTGAAGTTCCATGGAATACATACCTTTATGGGTTAGGCGGGTTAAGGGAACGACAATGTCAGAGTAGGTTGTGATGAAGTAACAGTAGAAATTGGCAAATTCAAGGAAGGACTGGACTGTTATGAAACCCCCTTTCTCCACACCTTTTTGCCTTCTCTCTTGCTTGACTAGTGGCATGTGACTTCAGAATCACGTGACCCACTACACATACTCAAGACCAGTGACCTCTGGCATGTGACCACACATGACCCAGACACGTCTCGGCATGTACATGTTGAGCATGCTATCTCTCACTGATTGGGAACTGCTGTGTTCCCCAAGCCATCAAGCACAACTGCTGCTGCAGGTTGCACAGCCAAGTAGATCGCCAATCTCAGTTGAGTTGGCAGTGGTCGCCATCAGTGCTGTCTCCTTTCACAGATCGCTGATGTGATCTCCTGATGATCCCAACTAGACTAATTGGGCAGACAATAGACCAGTGGAGCCAGGTATATTCCTGATCAGGGAGCACAGCCCATAGAAGCAGGACTATAAATATGGGCTCCACTTTAATGCCTCTTTCTCTAGTTTAGTCCACTTGTATCTATAGTGGGATCTTCGCTCCTCAAAGCTTCTCCTAGATATTAAGGCAACCCATCAGCTTCTTTTCATTTATTCCTCGCCAGGCTTGGTGTAAGCCTGCAAGTTAGTCTCTGGTCCCTGTAGTGATCATCATTTGTGATATCCGACTCTACAGCATTGCTCCCGCAACATGGATATCCTTGACTTTCTGAGGTTCTGGCCAATTCTGTATTCTCTGGATCTTGTCCGGAGACATAGTGAGACTGGAGGGCAACAGTTTGTAACCAAGGTATTCAGTGGAGTCAGTTATCCATTCACATTTCTTGGGTTTTGCATAAAGTCCATGCTTGTGGAGTGTTCAGAGGACTTCCCAGACATGTTCCTTGTAGGAGGCCTTTTCCTCAGAATAGATTAGGATGTCATCCAAGTCGACTATAATGCAGACATCTAGGGGATCTGTGAAGATGGTACAGTATTAACAAACTGCTGGAATGCTGCAGGGGTGTTGGTAAGTCTGAATGGCATAACAAGCCACTTGTAAGAGCCATAGTACATCCAGAAGGATGTCTTCCATTTGTTGCCTTTGGCAACTTGGATTAAATGGTAGGTGTGCTGGAGGTTGATTTTGGTATAGATCTTGGTGTGGCTCAGAGCATCTAGGAGGTCAGAAATATGGGAAAGGGGATAGCAGTCTTTCTTTATAATCTTGTTGAGTCCTTGAAAGTCAACACAGAGGTGGAAAGAACTGTCCTTCTTGTGGACAAAGAGGACTGGAGTGGTGTGAGCAGAGGATGAGGGACAGATAAACCCTATAGTGAGGTGCTCATTGAGGAACATCCAGAGGGAACCAAGCTTAGAGGGGAAGAGAGAGTAGATGGTGCCAAGGAGAGGAGAGGCTCCTTTTCTAGGTTGATTTTCAAGTTGTGTTCATGGTGTGTGGCAAGTTTGGAGGCCTTGGTCTTGCTAAACATGTCAGCAAAATCATGATATTCTGGGAAAATACCAGAGAGGTCAACAGGGTTGGAGGTGGTGAAAGCAAAGCAGAGATTGCTCTCCTTGGGATGGAGTTGCAGGCTAAACTGAATGGAGCTCTTGAGGTGACAGGCCAGTGCGAAGGTGGGTGCACTAACAAGCACAATGGATGGAGCCTTGCGGTCAGAGAAACACAGCAGATCTAGCAGAAGGGTGTTAGCCAGAGGAGGTGAATCCGGAGGCTGTGGAGATGAGCTTAGGGCTATTGGCACAGGCTGTTCAGGTAAGCAGAGGGATATACTGCTCAAGACCCAGTCAATCAACAGATTGAAGTAAGTAAGCCGGGTGTGTCCTAGAACAAGGAAACAGAAGCTATTCAATGGAGTGACATAAAATGACATCAGAGTGATGTTGCCAGTTTTGAAGTAGATGGAAAGGTTGATGGCTTGGGTGATGGTGGAGTCAGTAGTTCCATTGAAGAGTCGGAGTTACAATGGGAGTACGGAGTATGTCAAAAGGTTATGTTTATTGGCAAATATTGTATCTATGAAACAATCGGAGGATCCAGAATCTATGAGTGCTGAAAATGAGGAGATATCATATGATACTAGACTGACAGAGGGCATAAGGGACTTTGGATTGGAAACAGTGGATGCACTAAGACAGATCTCCTTGAGCACACAGGCAGGATCAATGCAATCTCCAGTTTGTGTGGAGTCATGAAGGTTGTGAACTATTTTTTTTGCTTCCAAGGAAGCCTATGGTTTAGTCTCTGAAGTTGTGTTGATAGCATGACCCTTGACTGCCTGCAAGGAAGACTTTGGGCAGTCTTTAGCCATGTGCCCTGTGAAGTCGCAGAATATACACAACTTATTGTCAAAGTGACACTTGCATTCTTGATCAGTGAATTTCCCATCCTTGCCTAATGTAGATGAGAGGCCAGGTTTAGGGGCAGATGAGCCAGAAGTGCTTATAGCTTTTTCCTTGAAGCTCTTGGATTCCTTGGGTGTTCCTGAGTGATGATTGCTGGAGGACATGGAGTTGGAGGGTTTGTCTGAGGATCTGGAAGTGGTGGGTTTCACCTGTCGACTGACTTTGGACTTGTGCTCCCAATAGCATGCATCAATTGAGTGGGCAAGATGATGGAGTTCAGAGAGGGTAGGGGGTTTCCCGATGTGGGAGATCTCATCCTTGATGCAATCACGGAGTCTGTTGTAGAAACAGTGCTGAAGGACACCTTCTCCATAACCCCAGACTTGTGAAGCTATCTGTTACAACGCTACCGCTCTCTAGGCGTGAGCCAAGATAGATAACCGTCAAAGAACTAGTAGCGAGCAATCAACGAGATGCTCGAGGACTCAAGGAGGCGAATACACCAAGAAAGCAGGTATATTGCGTAGAATTAGCTGGGGGGCTAAGTTCTATGCCGAGGTGTTTATATACAGGGGAGACCGTGCTACGAGAGGAGAGGATCCCAAAAGGGAAACGGCCTCATGGTATCCTGCAGGCACGGTAATGAGGAAGCCTCATGGTGAGGCTATACATAGCGGAGATGAAGGAAGGCAGTGTCGGTCCTAAGAATAGGAAAGAAGAAGGACCGACCGTCTGGTAAGAACAAGGTTAGGTTTGCATAAGAAAATGCTGGAGAGATCTGAAGAGATCAACCAGGAAAGGAAAAGGTGGTCCATAGAAGTGGGATGCATGTCCACAATGTTGGAAAAGAGAATGAAACGAAACGGTAACCATGGAGTGTAGGATAAGGGTTTAGGGAATAGAGCCAGACCATTGGTTTGTAACAATAGCCCCGTTTTAAGGTGGGAGACACCGTACTCCCGAGACTTCAGCTAGAAATCCCCGTTGTAGGCATCAGGGTCAGTGTCGGGGTCATCCTGGAAGGGACAACTGGAGGCGAGGTGGCCCAGCTGCTGACAGAGAGAACAGCGATGACAAGGGCAGTCATACTGCGGGTGTCCGGGGGCGGCTTTGTGGCAATAGGGACAATGGTAGGACGGACAGTGAGGGCGGAGGTGTCCTTTGACTCCACAGTGGAAGCATCGGATAGGGCGCTGTACAGATGGGCCCAAGGGGAGGATGAAAGGGTTGGATACCGACCCCAAGGG
>JBBPNB010000103.1:0-40494 GCA_038090635.1 Rubroboletus satanas
CCCCCCACTGCATCGATCGCATTCAGAATTGCCCCCCTCCCCCCTCTCCCAATGGCGCCAGAAAAACAAGCCCGTTCCAATTTCAACGGGTAAGTTCGCCATCATGCTCAAGTCCGATCCGTTCGACACGTTTTGAACCAATGATAACGTTCAGCAATGATTTTGATTCGGAGCCTTACTCGCCTCAGTCCGACGGGGAGGGTGAATCCCAGCGAATGTGTGTTAGCTATTAATTGGTCTTGAGCTGGCAGACTAATCTATCCTTGCCATCAGAGTCCAAAGAACCGTCGAGTGTGGACAGTTCACTCCAACCACCGCAACTGCCCAAACTGGTACTCGGTGCGTTATTTTATGTCACTCAAGTCGAGTTTCATTGGATTTGGTAATATTAGTCCTAAAAGTACCCAAGCAACTGCCCGCCCCAACGCCAGCACAGGCGTCCGGATGGACACGAGAGCAACTCAGTCAGTTGTTTTTCATCACACTCATAACTCATTGTGACTGAGGGTTCCATCTTGGAGTGTTCCCCGCGGTAACTATCAAGGTGCTAGATGATCAACGAAAATCCATGTTTGTTCGCATCGCTATAGTAGTCCATATCGCCTGTGTCAACCTGTACTTGTCTTCTTGATACTGTGGTGTAACTTCCAGAATCTCCTTCACAACTTGACGGCCCCCGCAAAGCTATGCTAATTCCCACATGTATCTCGTGTACCCATGCACAGCTTCTACGGCTTGGCAGCAAACTCAGCATGCGCTATAGATAATAGCCAACCATTCGGCACAGCAGAACGTACATTCCTCTGGGTGATGCACAGGTACCCAGTGGGCCATGAGTTAAAACCAGCGCTTTTTAAACCCAAGTCTGCACCTGAGCTTGAAGGAAGCACAACCGCCTTCGCGAAGAGAGGTTCGTCGTAGATTGCACCAATGTCCGGCGGGCAAGCTAATCGTAAACAAGCTATACAGGATATATCCAAAGAATCACCCTGCTCTTGAAACTATCATGCCTAGCTGTCTGGCGGGTTTCCTCAATCTGAAACGCCGGTAGGAAGCTCGAATCCACCCCCAAATCACTTGAATTAATTAAACGTTGGCAGGCTCGCACCTCGCGGGCAACCGGACCAACTCAAAGCATCCCACCGCTCCAACCAGTCATCACAAGCGCCAGCACCACGATCTCGCGGCTTCTTCTCGTTTCTGAATGGATTGTGCTGTGTTCATTCCGGTGCGCACCATGAGATGCCCGCACAGAGTTATAACCACCACGTGCCACCACGTGTTTCGGGGCGGTCGACAGCCGGCGGTTCCAGGTATGTTGTCTCTTTTCGAGAATTGCTTTCATCCTAAAACGACCTCGCAGACATCCTCGAGCTCAAGGTTATCGTTGAACCGTGTTCGCCTCCCCAAGTCAATGGTTGGGGGAGTCTAACTCCAGTTGACTTGCCGCACCGGCGCGAAAGTTGAATAGTTTTAATTTTGGTTTGCCAGAATTTGGACTGATAGGACAATGCTTCTTCCACTGTCGAATACATTATGTATTTGCCGTACTCGTACCCAAGTGCCAACTTTATACCCACACGTGACGTACCCACTTCTGTATCTTCACCATCATCCGGACATTTCATTAACCCGTATTATTCTTTCTTGCTTCGACACCATGTATGTCCCACTCCCGGTGCATCCCGGAAAACGACAAACAGACTCCTTTTTCCAAACAGGTCTTTTCGAACCAGAATGATTTACTGCACAGAGTTGAGAAAACGGGTGATGTCGCATGTTGGGTGATCGGCGTACACAAGATATTGGCGGGACATTTGATTTGGAACTTACAGGAAAGGGTTGCTCGCTCGTACCTTGCCGCAATAGTTATCTCCGAGATAAGAGTCAAAACTCGTGGATTAACGCCGTGAAATGAGACGCTCTACTCCAAGGAAATAAAATGCTCCACGGATGAAGTCAACGGATGCTATGAACTCTGTTGGTATAGCTCAGCAAGTAGAAAATGTGCAGAGCGCGGTGCCGATCGACGTGCTATAGATTTACATTACTCGTGGCTACTAACACGATATAAGAATTTATCGTATGCTGTCAACCTAGTACAGTATGGGGAACTCACTATCAATGTGGACATGTTGGCGCTTTCAAGTTCGATCAACGTTACCAAAAAATCTACTTTGGTAGTGGTCGTCTCCGAGGTATATTGTCTCCGCGGGATACTGGAAATTTTAAAGAGTAAAAATAAAAAGCACCTCGACGATTTTGTCGAGTGATCGCGTTCAGGGAAATGCTGGTAATGCTTATGGCTCGTAGTTGGCATCCGGAACCAGATAACTTCTTTGCTTGATTGCAGAACACATCGCCGCAGCGAATTTAATCACCCTGAGAGGATGTCTCGCATCATCTAGAGTGGTAACGAATAGATTATCAGGCGCCTGCAAGTGTGATTGTAGCTAAAGTTTGTGCTGTGCATTCGAACCGAGTTCAATACAACTCACCAAGATCATGATTCTAATTCTGATTGTATTGGTCAAAGTAACGTCAATTTTTAAGAAAATTTCACCGCTATTCCGAGTCAGGATACTCGGGATGCCGTTCAGGCATCTGAAATCAGGGTTTCGTGTTCGAGAAACCGCGGAGCGCACATATACACCCATCTTCAGTGGAACCTTCGATTGGCTTATACCCTTTCCGAGACATCTGGCAGGTACGAACCGTGTTCGATGCAGTTGACCGTCGGAAGCTATATGGTTCTGTGTATTCCACGTAGATCCTACCGTTTACCACAAAGTGGAGCCTTGCTGTAGCAATCCGCGATGTGCATGGATGTCCTGCGATAAGAATGGACGTCTACACGGGAAGAGATCCGCGTCTCCCCTGTTCTCGATACAGGTGACTCGAAGAGCACTCCTAAATTCGATATCCCGAGTATTCAGTCAAGATCCTCGAGAGGATCCTGGGAACTTGCATAGATATTTCGGGAATGACTCAGATCGGCGGCGGCTCGATGGTGATGGATATGAATCATTTCCACACTGGAAACCACACGGCGGCCTAGCTTATACTCGGGGTATTCTAGAAAAAAAAATCTTTGAGTTATCGACCAGAAAAGGCCTCTGTAGGAGTCCAAAGGGGGTAACGACATTATAGGATCTGATGAACAACACGTCCAAGTGGCGTATGGCAGTGAGAGGCAAGCCCTTGACCTTTGCATCAAGAACAACAAGATCCAGATGACATCCGCGAATATAGATACACACCTGTGAAGTTCTCCCGACCACCGGACAGACCCCTCGATTGAACTTCTCAACCACTGATGGTGGCATAGAAGACACCTGATTGAGGACTAGGTAGGTCATCTTGCATGTAAACGCCCTCACCTCGCTGTAGACATAGCATTGATATCAAAGTTCTGGTCAGGTACAGGCCTTGCGTCAGCGCTGACGCGGACGTCCAGAAGGCTCGACATCTCGGAACACCTCATGGCAATGACGTTGACGGCGGTACTTGGATTATGGTCAGCCAAAATATTAATTAATTAATTGCACGCGGAGCTACACTTTTTATACTTACCATACCCTAGTGCACTGTAGGACCTAATGGCCTACGCCAAGAGCGCATAAGCGGAGTGCCTCGAGGGTGAGTCAGGCCTTCAAGTTCGAGGGCGGTGCAACGCAGAACAAACTCATTGCCAGCATGCATTCCTGTTACGCCAAAAGCTTTCTGGAAGAAATGAAATGTCACGCACGCTTACGCCTCTTGAAGGGACCCGAAACATCGTGCTAGTGATACAAATATCATCACTGCCACAACATTCGGGAAACAAACGAGCGGAATCACTGAGACCCAGCCGGGTGGCGATGCACCCCGATTGCTATGACAAATCTACCCCGCGGTAGCCATGTTTCGCCGTGCACCGTTTGAAACACTGCGGACGAACGCCTACACTGACTGGCACAACAAATCATTGCGGATTACCGAGCAAAGCATCAGGCGGCCAAACAACCGATGGACGCTGCCCTCCGACGGCACCAACAGCAGTGTCGCGGATATATATCATAGGTACGACCAGCGTCTTCATGGAACCTAAGGAGAGCGCTCACAGTAGGTTGTACGTAGGCGCTGCCATACATCTGATAAACTATTAGGCGCGCTGGGCGTCTTCATCATTGTAGAGTCAACGCGGGAGCGCTCACACCAAAGAATTAGGATAAACTAATGAGCAGATACCTTTCCATCAGAAAACACAACCTGTATCGAACCTAGACACGAACAAAAATGAACGGACGACATATCGGGCGGTTAACATCGCCAATGTCATTTACGGCGAACTACAGGAGTCCAGGATTGTGGCTCGTCCGAGCCTCTCTTCACCTCTGCCCAAGGATCACGGACGGAACTGCGGACACTGTCAGGGCGTATATCGACCGGTGGCTCGTTCCGCCCGTGTTCCGGCTCCTTCTCCAATCGCGGTTCGGGTACCTGCGAATGGGAAGGCTGGGCCAGCCGGGCCATGCGCTCACGTTCTTCCTTGTCGCGCGCCTCGAGTATCGCGGCATTCATTTGTACGCGCTGTTGGCGGGCGAGATCAACTTGTAGTTCCTGTAGGATTAAATTTGTCCATGAATGATTCCAGAGAGAAAAAAAAGTTTGGACAAGGGTGAAATGAAAATATCAACAATGCACGGCATCCCGACGGAGACGGAAACGTACCTCAATACTCGGTGGATTGGGTCGTGTGTGCGTGAGCCAGGCGTTCCACTGCACTGCACGGAGCTTGAGTATTCTGCCAAGCGAGGGGTGGCAAAGCGAACAAGGGTGACGGATAGAATGGATGGAAAACAACGGAGGGAACAATATTTGGAGTAACCATACCTGGGAGTCTCTTACCACTTGCTATGTAGGTCCATATGTCATCCGTCCGCTTGTATTGAACGGTGCGCTTGGGGCGACCTGGGATGTTTTTTTTTGGGGGGGGAGAATAATGGTTAGTCGTGGCTGCAGGACGAAGGCCAGACCGTACCATCATTTCCATTCGGATACTCGTAATACCTATTCCCTGCAGAACATTTCCGTCAACGTCCGACAGGGTAGCGAGACCTCACAGCATTCGGCAGGTGTATGTACCTTCTAGATCGCGACCTATAAAGTGCGTCTGGCGGGCCCAGGTCAGGACGATGCCTCAAGCTTCAATGGTGTCAGTGCGCCGCCGACTGAGGCTATACTCACAGGCTTCAGAAAACGTTGCAACACCCGCCTAAAAATTAACGACATGGAGGATGTCGGCGAGTTTTGGATGAGTAGGCTGTGTCACGGAAGCTTCGGGGGAGTACGCCGAAAGACATGATGTAAGTTTGACTGAACTGGGCAGTGTAGTCCTCTACCATATAAGGGAAAAATGCCCTCGGGCAGTGGGGTACAGACACAACGGAGAGGATTCGATAAACAGAACACAGAACCGCAGCTACAATTCACTTCTAGAAATCACCCAGAGCGTCGTCGTCTAGATCCCCCTCCTGAATTTCCTTGGCAAGCTCCTTTTCACGCTCACGAGCCCCTTCCGCTGCTGCAAGTTCCTTCCGATGCGCATTCAGAGGGTAACGCATAGCCTAAAAAAAAAGAAAGAAAAATGAGTATACGAGTTACATGATGCCAGCAGCACCGCTCACCTTCACACTCTGATTGTGCAGCTCCAGACAATACCCGATACGTCGGCCGAAAACTTCGCTTACTTCCGGACCGTACCCATTCTTCCTCCCTTCACATTCCATCCAACCTTTCTCATGGACGATCCGACCCTCGATGACACCATCTCGTATAGCTTTGCCGACAATGTACTCTGCGTCTTCTTCGGAATCCAGGTGAAGTTTGAGGCATATATCACGCAACGAAATACGCGAGTAGGATAATGAAAGTCGCCGAATACCGGTCTTGATCACATTCTGTCGAAGCCGAACGATCAGCGTGTACGTCTTGTCGGCCTCGAATTGGGAAGCATGCTTGGTAAGTGTTGCCTGAAACTCGGAGAGAGATCCAGTCCGAACGGCTATGAATGAGCGTGAGTGCCGAGCTATGCTGTCATCAGAAAAGTCAATAGACAAACCTTTTACAATGTCAAAATAAGCCTGGAGAGCTTTCTGAAGCACAGGGTGCCTAAATGTACTGCGATCAGGAATATCCCCCATAAGTAACTCCACCACCACGAAAAGCTTGTGCACTGCTTGGTAGAAACCCGGCGCGATCTTCGCAGGTGGGGCTCGCCTAATCGCTTGTTGAAGATTCGTGTGGGCAGCGGTATAATTCAGTTGTACAACCTTGATGCGCCCCAAAAAATAGTGATAGCGAGCAAACTGAGGGTTGCTAGCCGAAGCTGGAAATGTTGTTTTTGAAACGAGTTTGTCCGCCTGATCATACAGGCTGTAATGAAGATAACACCGGAGAAGACGATTAATCAATGATGCTTGGGTGTCATCGTCGTGGCGTAATGCCGCAGTACGTTGTGCGGCGAGGAACAGTCTAGAATATGGGAGAATAATTCATCCATCAGAAATACAAGAGAGGGATGACAGAAAGAAGGGGACCCACGGTCGCGCATCTGCGAGGTCCCCGCCAAGTTCGTAGGATCTCTCGACGGCAAACCAAACCTTGGCTGCAATGGTGTCCATGCTCCGGCGATTAAGTTGCTGCACCTTGGTGACTGTGTCCTTGGACAACTCGACCGATTTCGCGAGGTTATCTTTGGAGGTGTGGAGATGGTGAATGAGCAGGAGGCGGAAATAAATCTCCACTTCCGGAACTGGATCAGATGTAGGCTTGGGAGGTGGGGTCGAAACTGCGGGACTGTTGGACTGTGTTGCACCATCGATATCCATGGATTGGTCCTCGGGTGATGCAGCGGGCAGCCAGGATAGAAGCGATGTTTTCACCGCAGACTCTGTACGCATTTCACGCCGGCATCGTAAATGTATAAATGAAGGCGTGCGTACCTGTCGGATAATTCTCCTCGATTGCAACACGGAGGAACTTGTTATCTAAACGCTTTCGCAAGGCGGTGAGCGAACGCAATACGCGATGGGTGAACCGTGGCTCGAGGTCGGCGACGGCCCGCTCGATGAGTGCGATATTAGACCTGATCTCCAGGGTAGGCGTTGGAGGCACTGGTTTCTCTTCTACTTTCTTGGAGGCATCTGCTTTGTCGTCCTTCTTGTCCTTGTCCTTTTCCTCAACCTTTCTGTCTTTGCTTGCCGCCGGAGGGGTGGACATGGCGTGACGAATAACTTGGACTAGCACTGACGCGTCTGCTGTCTGGTAACACAGCCACGCTATAGCAGCGTTATGTCAGCAATGAAGAAACCACAGGTGGTATACGTGCCAAGGTACAGTATGTACAACACAACATTAAATATTCACAGTATCGAGCGATTGATGATGCCCTCCGAGTCGACAAGTTAGCTTACGTCTTAAATATCCTAAGTAATCGAGCCTCCGTAACAATCCGCGTGCGACATAGAGGGCATTCTCTAGAACTTGCGAGAACAAGTTCAGAGCATGCACGACACATGGCGAGGTGGCTACCAAGAGACAAGTCAACCTAGGGGTTCAATGAAACGCAACATTGGTGACGTACCCGCAGTCAACGACGGCGATGGTCGCTTCCTCGTCTTGACAGATGACACATAAACCAGAGCGTTCTGCGCTCGTTAGCTTTGAATGGGAATGTGGTTTGGACTTTGGGGCTGGGTGTGACGGGGATGTTGAATGGTTCGGAGGGGATGTGGACGGTTGCGGAGTAGTGGACCGGGAGTGTAGCAGACCGGAATCTGTCGCCGGCGCAACCCTGTCAGCGGTTGCATGATGGTGGTTGTTCCCCTGTCCATGCTCGTGTGCTACATCCGGATGTGCTTCCGACTCAGGATCCACCATTTCCACGACCGCTTCCTCCTCTCCATCCGGCTCCTCGATGCCTTCCATTTCATCATCATCCATCTCAGCGCCAACATCATCAATACCCTCATCATCCTTCCTCTTCTCCTCCTCTACTATAGCCCATACACGATCCACCAGGTCTTCCTTCTCTACGACACCCGGAGGAACCCTGACCCGAGCTTCCCAGAGAATTTGTTTCAACGTACCAACCGATAATGCAGAGAGGGACGAGCGCGGGAGAGTGACAAGTGTCGACATCGGAGGGGGTGGCAAAGGTGGTGCGGTCTGCGAATGCGATGTTGCATGAGGGGTGCTAGGAGTGCGTGGGGTGGAGTGTCGTCCAGCGGACGATGTCGGGCGGGGAATGTTTGGTTGCCCGCTGGTTTGGCGCGTCGCTCCTGGATTTAGCGGGGCAGAAGCCGTTCTGGATCGTTGTGTATTTGATGCGGAACGAGGTGTGTGTGTGCTGTATGGAGTCTCCTGGGGACGTTGTCGACGATTTGGATCGAGGTCAGGGCGGGGGAATGACGGATTAGATCGAGAGTTATTATTCACGTTGGTATTGGGGGATCCACGGGCAGACGAGTTTCTGTTAGCCGAAGAGGAAGAGGAAGATCCAGGTGTAGAATGGGAAGGCACAGAGTTTTTCCTATAATAGTCCTCGTTTACGGGCGAGAGACAGCCTTGAGAGGTCTGTGAGAGTATCAAGGGGAGACGAGAGACGGAGAATAAGATTTCACAAAATGGGAAAAACAATGACCTACTCGAGCGGCTACGGCGGCGTCCACCAGGTCATTCTTGTCTATTGGATTCTTAATTGGGATATTATAGACATTGATGTAACGCCTAAGTTTTGCGAGTGGGAGCAATCGCAGTTGAGCTCGGCCAAGGGCAGTGACTGAAGGCAGGAAACCGAGTAGAAAGGCACAGATGAATACAATTTCGGTGCAGTTGACAAGCGAACACGTACCATTGAGCACCTCGATACAAAAGGCACAGACGGGCGCCAGATCATAGCCATGCGCAGGGCCGCGACGGGGCATAAGTGCTTGATAGTCTGTGCAAGAGGAGCAATAGCCATAACCTTTGGGGAGAAGATGAATGAGATGAGATCAGCAGCATGGATCGAATGGTTGAATGTTATCTGAGAGCGTTGGGCTCACCACAGTGCATGCACTTGCGCTGTCGATTAAAGAGTAAACTGAACTCTCTGCCACACTTTCTACAAGCGCTCTGGGAAGGGCCCGAATGTGGTGGGGGAAGGCCGCTGAGCAAAGGGATTCCAGCGGGTCTTGACATCGTGAGCAAACACGCAGGAGGGAGGGAGAATCGATCCTATTCATTACAGGCCTGTGTCCCCCACAGCATCCGGAATCGGCATTTCTATGTCTGGACATTTCCCTATGGCACAATAACTCTTGTACAATGACACAACTCCCTTGATCCAAAATTGTTCTAAAAGCTGGAATATCCAAGCTTGTGAAGAAACAAGAAATGTGTGTGTTAAGAAACTCTGTCATGATGCAAGGGTAGACCCTGGCGGACTTTGAAACATGCTGCACACAAGGGTTAGTGGTCCTGTCAAAGCCTTTAGCATTGCTCCAGATCTATTCAGATCACTGAATCCATGCAAAACTGTTTTCGACTGCTGCTGTACTTTCCACAACGCATTTGACAGGGTATACAAAGATGAATACCATGTCCTTTATATAGTCCCGCTGACACGACCACGTGACCTGTCGCGTCGATTGCCAAGTGGGTGGCAAACTCAACCACCTCGTCGTTAGCAACCTCAGTCAAGCCTCTTCTCAACGCCCATCGCCGACACTATCCGTTGCATCGTCCTCGCCACCGGCCGACCCTCCACCAACGAATCTCGAATCAACACACCGCCGACATTACATCGAGTGAATCTTGCTTGCCGACCTATATCACACCCCTCATTCAGACTGGCAATTCATCTATGGCTTTGCACAAGATCAAAATTGCCGCTCGTCTTCGTCCCCGACTGGATAACGAGCTTGATGACGATGGCATACAAATAACACATACGCCTGGTGGCCCTTCGTCTATCAGTGTCCTCAATCCCCGTGACCCTTCTCAGGTCTTCAATTTTCCGTGAGTCAATCCGTCACACAAACTTTCTGCAACCGTGCTTTCGCGTGTGGTCCAACATCCATTCGAGGGCGTTTCACTATCAGAACGAGCTGACCAGGGTCCGGCCTCAGGTTTACTTCTTGTTATGACCAGTCTTCCACTCAGGAACAAATATTCGAGCAGGACGTCCGTCCTCTCATCGACGTGGTCTATAGTGGTGTCGTAGGTTACCTTCTCACTCCACATCTTGCTCGTCACACCGACTGCCTCTTCAGACTGTCACAATCTTCGCATATGGCGTCACTTCCTCTGGCAAGACCCATACTATGCAAGGAACAACAGCCCAACCAGGTGTCATCCCTCGAGTGGTCGAGGTAGGTCGTTGTGTTCCACACATGCATTTTAGGTTTATGATTCTGCGCTTCAGGCCATGTTCCTCCAGAAAGCTGCTTTGCAACGCAGCAGCGTTGAGCTAGCTGTCTCGTATATGGAGATATACAAGGATGAAGTCTATGATCTCCTTGTAAACCGTGAATCTGTGCGTTACCTTTCGGTTGAACTTTATGGTTGCTTCAGAGTAACACTGGTCTTTGCAACGTTGATGTTTAATCATTTCCATGGGTTCATGATTTACTCTGGGATGCTTTCACTCAATGCTCGTCACAGGCACCCAAGCTTCCTGTCCGTGAAAACGATGCCGGGCAAGTATTCGTTGCCAACTTGACCTCGCTTCCGATATCATCGGTGGAGGAATTTGGTACTATCTATTCGTTCGTAGTATCACCACCTCTTCTCCTGCCGATATCAACATTTTGAACGTAGACGTGCTTCTCGCCATCGCTCGGTTGGTGCTACGAACCTCAATCGAGCGTCTTCTCGTTCGCATGCCGTACTTACCATCGAGGTAACAATGACAGACTCGGCAGCCCAGAAAAGTGTGTGTTTCCTGGATCTGCCGTTCCGTACCTAACGGATTCCCCCTTGCTGGTTAGCACTGACCGGGAAAATCAATCTCGTCGATCTTGCGGGTTCGGAAAACAACAAACTTACCGGCAATGATCCGACACGCATGGCAGAGTCAGCCGCGATTAACAAGAGCTTGAGCGTTCTTGGGCAGGTGGTGCACGCGCTGAATCAGGGAGCTGTAAGGCTGTATCGTTCTTGTCTCCGTTTGTGTGCTAAGACCTTGTTCACAGTCTCGCATCCCCTATCGTAATTCGAAGCTTACGCGAATTCTTCAAGACGCCCTCGGTGGTTCGTCCGTGGGGTTGCTCATATGCAATCTCGCACCTGGCACCAGGTTTCGCCAAGATACCCTTAATACCCTGAAGTACGTACTGTTTATTGTCTGTTTGTTGTGACTGTTGATTCTACGCTCTTGTATAGCTTTGCTGTCCGCACCAAGAATGTTGAGAACCGCCCGGTGGTGAACGAGCGCGGTACGTTGCCCTGGAAAGTTTACTAGGACACTACTTACCCGTTCACCTAGATAACCGTCCCCAAGCAAAACTCCACTTTGCAGCCATCCAACCACCCCCACCGAAACTTGCTCCCGTTGTCCTCCAAGCTGATCCTATCCTTGCTCCCGAGGCCGTCGTCACGGTCAATGCTGCGCCTAGACCTTCTCGAGGACCCCGCCCATCTCGTGTGCCACGTATCAGTGGCATTGGTGCCGGATTACTACCACCGTTGGCTAAAATGAGATCGCGTCCGCCATCTTCGGCTGCGATTATGGAGAAACCAGAGACCACGGTTCAATTGACGGACAAGGATATCGACCAGAGGGTTCGTTTTTGGTCCTGCGTGTCGTCCAGCACTAAACGGTCTCGAATTCTATAGATCGCAAGGGCTGTGGAAGCTGAGGTGGCGCGTCGTCTGAAAGAGCGCGAGGACCGTGAACGCGAAGAGCAAGCGCGCCTTCGGCAAGAAAAGGAGAACATCGCACTGAAAGAGAAACAAGACGACGAGTGCCGTCAAGCGCAGCCAGAACCCAAGTTGCCTCCGGGCGTGCTCACGCCGCTGCTTACGCGTCATCGCGACTTGGACGACCAGCTTCGCGCAAGACTGGTGGAGCTGGAGGATAAATAGTGCGTGCTGATGTAATGACATGGGAGGTGTATAGGGACTCACTCGTATCTTTTCCACACTCAGTGAACGTGGGAACAAGGAATTACAGCTTGCAGACGTGCTGTCGCCCACATCCAGAAAGAAGACCGGGCGGGCCTATGTCGCCCTTGCGCGCGCCCATTCTGAAAAGTGCGTGCCCCCTGGGCTCACCTTTAAATGACTTCTACATGCTAACTGGCCAATGAACCACACGTACATATAGGGGCGATCTCCAAGTAGCACTCGAACTTTATCGCAAAGCGGAGACATATGTCCCCGATAATATCAAACTCCGAGAGAGGTGGATACTTTTCGTCGTCCATGTTTTCCTATGTAAACTATCCATGCGTGGCACCTAAAATTCTGACGCTCCTTTTTTTTTCCTCTTTTTTTCTTGGGTCCCACCGGCTTACAACCGACGTCGTCACACGAACCTACTACCCTTACCCCTGAAAATCTCGATGGCAACACCAATCCCGGGTCGCAAAAAATAAAATAAAAATAAAAATAGAGTCCTCGAGATTGAATGGGCGGTCCAGAATGGCAAGGAATTCGTACCTTCGCCCAAGAAGCCACGGAAACCGAGAGGCAAGAAACGCAAGGTTGCGACGATGCATCATCTCGGTCGAGGGGGTCGCGAGGAAGGATCGTCATCGATGGGTTTGGCCGGGCAAGGCTTGATCGGTCAAGTTTCGTTGTACGAGGGCGAGGGTGAGGGTGACGAGACGGTGAGTGGGCGTGAAGACCTCACGGAGGTGTCTCTACTCGGCAAGATCAAGGAGGAGGAATACGAAGGGACCGGTGGCACCCTCGAGACGCCCGCCAAGAGGATCAAATCAGAAGTCGAGTAGAGAGGAGGCCCGGGTGTGGTCGATTTTGGTGCATAAACGTTGCAGGGAGGGCGAGGATGAACGTGTACGACTTGTATTACAGCCTTACACCCCGATATACACCTGCCTTTCATTCTCGTGTTTGTTTTACCAAGATTACAGTCACATCAATACATGCGCAGCTGTACATCCTCCCTCTGCTCAGGGTCTCTCCAGTACAAGGGGAGGTAAAAAGAAACAAAGACGACGGTATAAATATTTTTCAAAAACCCCCAAGACAACAAGAACACCGACATCGTATGGTGGCTCAGCGAGACCATAAACCGTGTAGGGAATAAGAAGAGAAATGAGAAGAGACTATACTAGATAGGTATCCAGCCTCTCCGATCGTTCTCTTGAGTGCAGATAAACACATTACTTGTACGTAAATACGTAGATGAGGTGGGGAGGGGGATTTGTTCTCATTCTTCGTCCATGATCGAACTTTTTATCGTTTTCAATTTTGGTATGGGGAAACGTTTGGAGATAAACGCGCTCACGGGAGGACGCGCACAAAAAAGGGGCATCATCCATCCATGCTAAAGAGCTCGTCATCGTCACAAATCGGCCGGCTGAGTGGGCTGTGTACGTTTTGTGGGTGCCAGTTCCTGCTGTTATTGTTCATAGCATGGGGCGGCGTACGGAGTGGCGTGCCACCGCCCGTCGGCGGGAGCCGTGAGAACATGGACTCGAGCGCAGCCGTCGAGGACGAGATGGGAGGAGCACCAGACGACGTCGGGTTTGCAGTCGAGCTCAGGTCATAGTGCGCAGACAGGGAGAGATGCGAGATCGCCTCCGTGGATAGATGCGCCTGGTTCGATTGCAAGTGCCAGTCCTGCCCCGGCCCGGCGTTGATACCAAACGGCACCGGCCCGTGTCCAGGGCTGAATGCACCACCCGCGCCGACGCTCGAACCCCCGAGTGAGGAGGGTGATCCGGTGAGTGGAAGGGCGTGTATGCGCGAGTAGCCAGCTGCGAGGCCTTGTGGGAGACTCTGGCCGGGGGCGTGTGCTTGGAGGGCACGGGACGTGGCTTCTCCAAGCCCGAGGCCGATACCCGCCCCATTGTTCGCGCCCGCCCGTCCCTCGTCTGCAGCTGGGCCATGGATGGGAGCGTGAGAAAGGGGTGAACGGCTCAGCCCACCGAGACCTAAACCAGCGCCAAGTCCGAGTCCAGCGTTGGGAGCCCGACCGTTATTGCTTCCCGAATTCATCTTGGAGTAGTAATGGTGAAGACCAGGCAGGAATGCAGCGGAGGCGTTCGACGGTGCAAGCAGGGAGGACGAAGGCGAATGTGAGTCGTCCCGGAAAACGGTTGTCCCTGTTCCCGACGGTGTAATGGTATTCCCCAAGTTAGGCGCACCGAAACCGTTGGGAGATTTGAGCGAGCTCGGTGTGCCCGAACCTATTGGCCCTACCCCAAAGTTATGCTTGTCTGGGGAGGCAGGCACGCCATTGGTCGCGAGGGCACGTTCGGCCCAAATGGATTTGACATCACCCAGAAGAGAAGGAGCAGGAACGGAACGCGAATAGCGATGGTTGGCGTGATGACTCTGCGTTTGCGGAAGGTGGGCGTGGGCGGTAGCGAGTGGGGACGGTGCGTCGTTCAGATTGACAGGGCGAGATGATCCAGAGTGTGTGCGAGACATTCTACGAGAACGCTCCGAAGGGGTCAACAGGTCGGTAAGCGAAGACGGAAGGAATTCTTCCAAATCTTCGTCTGCGGACAAAATATCCCGCTCCCCAAAGACGCTGATGTCGATTCCCGGGCTGGTCCCTTGTGCGGAGACCGAGCCAGCGTCCGTTTTCCATACTTGACTGTGGGTGTGTCCGAGAGAAGAGGGCACGCCTGCCCCTGCACCGAGCCGATTCCTGGACTCTGTGAGCAATGATGTCTGTGCATGAAACGTCGAGGGAATTCCGGCGTTCTGCGGAGAATCTCCGGACGAAATCGGCGAATGGGCTGATAATGATCCTCGCGGGGGTGATCCGATGGGACCGAGATCCGCAGCGTCCACAGGGAGGACTGGACGGCGTGGTGCGCTCGGTACGCTGAGAGGGAGAGTGGGTGGTGATGAATTTCCGGGGTGAATGGGAGACGGGGACTCGGGGGGCAATTCCGAAGGCGTGGTCTCTTGTTGTTGTTCATCCTCTGTCTGCTGTTTTGCAGCGAACGTAGGTTCCGTATTGGCGTTGGTGGCGGCTGCATTATTGGGCTTAAGGGCGTCAGCATCATCTGGGAGGAGGAAGGGGGGGAAGTCGGTGTCCTTGACAGGGGGTGCGGGTGCGGAGGGAGTGGCCGTGAGGGTCATTGCCATGGGCGGGCGAGCTGAGGTGGTACGGGTTGGGGCTGTCGAGCCGGAGAGCAGGCCAGTACGAGCATTCACGGCAGTACCGGAGGATGAACTGCCGTGGGGAGTTGCCGACGGGCGACCATCCTTCTTTCCACCCTTCGAGCCCCTGGATTCT
This sequence comes from Rubroboletus satanas, assembly GCA_038090635.1. Lineage (NCBI taxonomy): Eukaryota > Fungi > Basidiomycota > Agaricomycetes > Boletales > Boletaceae > Rubroboletus > Rubroboletus satanas. The sequence goes on from JBBPNB010000103.1 coordinate 15,467, forward strand.
CGAGCGGGGGTACTCGACGCGCTACCATTGGCTGCCAGCTGGGCCGCCTTCTTGTTTTTCCGATCCATAGACATGCTCTGGCCTGGTAGTACATGTGCTAATGCACATTTGTGGCCGAACTTGCAGTTTCCCTTGACGAACCAGGCGCACACGTCTTTTTGCTGACCGGGCTCGTGGACGACATGAGAGAAGGGGCATGAGGAGCCGGCGGTGCAAGCGCCGACTTTGAAGAACTTGCATGGGACATGGGAGACGTCCTTTGCTAAAGAGTGATGGAAGGTTAGGAGCAGGGAGGAGAACGAGGGAGACGATACGGACATTTAGAGGATGGGGACTTTGGTTTGTGTTGTTGGGTTCTTTCGTTGTCGGTGTCCCTGTCGTCTGAAGTCTTGTCGGGCTCGAGCCTGTCGGTCGCGGGCATGGCTGAGTTGAAGAGATGTCGATGTGGGTGAGACGACGAGCAGTCGAGGACGACAAGCGAGCCACTCAATAATGGAATTCAAAGATAACCTAATCGACCTAAAAAATATTTCTCATCCCCCCGAAAGTCTTGCTCTCAGCAATTGCTCCCCCTCCCCTCGTTCCTCTCCAGGATCAGCTCGGCGCTGCACTAAACGGGGCAGGTACAGCCGTACAAGCTCAGGTCACCCGTCCGCTCGCTTCCACGCGACCTTATTCGCCTCATGGTCTCCGCACCCCTTTCTAATCCAGGAAGGCTGCCCGCCCTTGGAACCGAACGTAATCCATTCCTGTACTATGCGCCGCCCAAGGGATCTCGCCCTCCGCGCAGGCTTCTATGTCGCAGTCGCCCTCTCTAGCTTTGCTGCAGCGTACATGTTGAAAGAGGTACGTACAGTTGTACACGCGCTTATCGCTCTCAACCGAATACGGTCCAGTGGCTGCCGCATCTGTGGGAGGCTCGAAACCCACCCCGTGTCCTTCCCACCAGCGACGACGACAAGACGTCTCCCCGTTCGAGTCTACAGCAAGACCGCTCTCCAAAGACAGAGCCCTCAGCACACCCGCGTCAAACTGACGAGGTCCCCCCCGTCTCCCCCCCCGCCACAGACCCAGACCACACCTTTGCATTGAGTCCGAACACAGACGTACCCACACCCTCGACGAGCCAGACAAAGTCACTCCCTCCTCTTCGCACGCATTCCCTCCCCCCACCCCTGCCGAGTGGACACGCCCTCCTCTCTGGATCCTCCTCCTTTGCCATCAACCTCGACACTATACCCTCGCCGACGTCTGCTGGCTCGTTTCATACGTCGAGTGGTGAAGATGGTGTCGATGACGATGCTGCTTCGCAAACGAATACATCTGACACACTGGCAGACTCGTTTCTCGATGTCTTGTCACCAACGCCAGCACACGTCATTTCGAGACGGCGCAGTATGCGAGCCCATGATTTATTTGCCGCATCGCATATATCTTTTGCAGAACTTGGAAGCTTGGTTACCCCTGAAAATGGGCCTGAATGAGCCAAACATCTTGTAGAATTGTATTCCAAGGACTGCGTCGCTTCACTGGGTGTCATGTCTAGTCTTGAAAAATTAGCATGTAAACTACCCCACCCGAACTTCTCCACTATCATTCTGAATGGAAGAGTAACAAAAGAAATCTTCGTCGCCTATGTCTTGGATACCATGTCTGCAAAATGTTCAATGTCAACCAACCGAGGCGGAGACGGAAACAGAACAGCTTACTTTTCCTTGACATGCGATCTCAGTCCATTGAAATCCATCGCTCTCGCTCCCTTCCCCACGTCCGGTTTTTCCATGGCGACCACAGCATTCCCTTCTAAAACACGGAAACAATGTTTGCATCCATAGTTGACCTTCTTGCACAGATTGCGTGCACGGTGAGACGGCCCCAGGAGCAATTCAGACGTGCCACGCTCGAATGCAAGTCGCGACTGCGGAATAGCACGACCTACGTGGCCGTGCGGGGCGCTAGCATCCCTTTTCAAGAATGTGACACGGATCGGGGCGGACGTAGCCAACAGTTGGATTGGCATGGATTTGTGGCGATGCGCATGACCGATCTGCGGTGCGCAGTGTGTCAAACGGGCGAAACATTGCAATCGGGGGCAGGCACTTACTGCAGTGTCAAAGTCCATGACTATCCAACCTTGACATGCCATGCATCGTATGACGCCTCCTCTCTCGCTCAAGCTAGAGGCGGTAGAAGGATCTTCCTCCGAAAGGAGCGTGAGTGCGAGAATGCTTTTAATGAGACGAATGGCCTAGGGACGGGTAAAGGGCATGAGTATCTGTCAGAGAAGACGGAAAAAAAACGGAGATACCTTTTCGTCTTTCTCGAATATGTCTATCTTCCAGTCCAATGTCTTCACGTCACTCTTCTTCTCGCTCCTACTTTTTCCTTTTTCTTGTTTCTTGCCATCGCCAGTGTCAGTAGCCTCGGTCTCGGCTTCATGTGGTACTTCTCGATGCCGTCCCTCGATGCTCTTCCCTTGCGCCGCCACACAAACATGCGAACAAACACCTTTGAGGTCCAAGCACCGTTCCCTCCGATACCCTCTGCCTACCTGGCCTTCGCCACATTGCCGACAGAAAAACCGCGCCGTAACGCGCTTCAAAGGAGGTAGTGTTCGCGTGCTCGCGCTCTGCCATCCATTTGGGTAACCCAGCAGACTCATCAAGTGCTTTTGCACGGGAACAAGCCAGGTATGGAGGTCCGATATGATGAGCGAAGTAGCCAATGGGGACGATTTGATATTGGTCACGACAGAGGTGCTGTTGGGTGGCACCGCGCTCGGGTCGGGACTTCCCTTAAGCGCGCGCACGGAAGGGAGCGTACAAAAGACACTCAGCGGTGGGAGGATCAACGCGCCAGTGGGATCGCTAGGGCCTGCGGCGGCACCACCCAGTGTGCCACATCGCATACGTTCGTAAATCTTCTTTACGTCGGTCAGTTTTTCCTTGTAAGTTGCCTCAGCTTTTTGACGCTTATGGCGCGCTTGCACTACCAGAAGCTCGGATTCGATTGCCGACCGGATGGAGGACACATCTGGCGGATCGTGGAAGGCAACAATGACCACACGACCAGGACGATACCGGTACAACAAGTAGACCATGTAGTGGTGTCGAATAGATGCAAGGCAAATATCATGACGCTGATGAGTTGAACGTGCGTAGCACAAGTTACACCACGGTCACTTACCGTCCAACCCGATCGTCTCCAGAAGGAAGGTCTTGCGCCTCTGTAATGATCCGTATGCTTGTGACACGACAAGATCACCCAGATCCCATCCTTCATTTTCCGCAAGGTTTTTCGTCCTGTCGTGACCCGAAGTTGACGCATTTACCCCACAATCAACTTAGAGCCTGTCGGCATCGGACATGAAGGACGGCGCTTGCTCACCATATTTGGTTTTGCTTCTTGATGGTTTTATATTCCCGGTCATATTTACACTTCCAGCGGATCAGGCGTGCCGAGAGCTGATAGTACACGTTGTGTCATTTGGTTTAATAGACGAGGAAGGTTGAGCGGGAAGGCGGATACCATTCCACAATGTGCAAAGAAGGGCGAATAGGGTATAAACATCACGATACATTTGCGGGTAGATCTGAGAATGACACACCTCCATGATGGCAGGGAACCTTTGTATTGCCAAGTGACAACGCTGAAACGCGGTTCGCGAATGAACAAAACAAGTTGTGAAGCAGCATCTGCGCACCTCCATGACACGCTCCCCTCGTTCATCTTCCTGCCAAGCTGCGTCTGAAAGAGAACCTGGGGCCGCGGCACGTTTGCGCTCGGCTTGAGTGTGTTCCGCAGCCCTGTAGGCCGTGAGATCGAGTTGAAATTTCTCCAAGTCAGTTTTGCGAAGCAAGATCATATTGTCGTTGTAGGGCCCTATACGAGGATCAGAAGTTGCCGGATGCTCGCAAACGTACCATACGCACAGGTCGAAGCGCCGAATGCGGAAGGATCTGCATCGAGTTTGAGAACGATGCACACGGACCCATATGAGGGTCGCCGGCGAGAAGAATGACGCACAAAAACATAGATGGCTTTCCACATAGGGCGCCCAGAGGGATTGACGATCACGCCCCTGAAACATGGTGGTGACATTGATGAGGGACTCGCTAGATGCGAGAGGGCAATCAACAGGGCAGCGAAGGTAGCGTGAGGAGAAGAATGAACGTCAGGATGAGAGGCATAGCATAAAGACTGACTCGAGCAATTTTCTCCGACAATACCACTGCGGGGACGTTAAAACGTTGATATGACTTCAAGGTGAATCTGCACTCACGCTACCGCACAACCTGATCTGCGCTGCGAAACTAACATACATTGTGCGTGTGGTCTTTCGACACACCTCACAGACGCCCCCGCCGAACACAAAGGCGGCATAGTCTGCTTCACTTCCGTTCCAACAATGGCCAGGATCGGGGAGGGGAACCGGTTGGCATGTCTCGCGAACGCCGCGCCAGATGAAGGACGCGGCGGGGTTCTGAGCGAGGGAGTTGTATAGGAATGAACAGGAGCGGGAGACAGCGAGGACGGTGGGAGGGGAACAAGTGTAGAGGAGGATCTCTGCGAGGATCTCTATGGGGAGAGTGGTCAATGAAGTGCGTGCACTCGCAGGCATCGTGGACGGGCTCGGTCGGTCATCCTGAGCGGGTCGCGGTCGTTTGGGTTTCTTCATAGTGCGACCTGCTAGAGTCGCTTCGGTGGACGAGGTGATTTGGTCGGTGTGGTGGAGAAACTATTCCCAGCCGGAGCTACTTGCGGCAACGACTCTATAGCTCAGTGGTAGAGCATACGATTGCAGATCGTGCGGTCCCGTGTTCGAACCACGGTGGGGTCTTGTTTTTGATTCTTTTTAGTCACATGATCACATACTAAGTAAATCATACAGACACGTTGGCCTCAACGACCTCGACCTCGACCATGATCCCGCGCACCAGCTTCTGCTTCTCCTGGCTGCTCCTCGCCGCTAACGTCTACGCTGCTTCCGTGTCCCTGCAAAACCCTCGCTTCACCATCTCCTCCTCGGATGCGTCCCAGCTGCGCGCAGACACGTATGTCTCCCCCTCGAACCGCTCGACACGCTCCTAACCCCCACCCAAACAGACTCTCCCTCACCCAAAAGCCAGAACCGTTGACCCTAGGCCCCTCTGACACCCTCAAGCTCACCTTCCAGCTCACCGAATCCGACGAGGGCAAAGGCGTCCAGCCTCACCAAACCTTCCTTCGCTTCTACGACCCCGTCTCTGGCGAAGAAGGCATCCAACCCGTTCGCGTCACCCCGGGCGGCAAGGCCAAGTTCGAGCTCGTACGTCGTCCTCGCCTCCGTCAAAAGACGCCTTTCAGCCTCTCGCTCACGTTTTCTTTTTCTCCTTCCGTTGCAGAACGTGGCTCGTCCGCCCGCATCCCTCCCACCGACGACAGACCGTCCACTCGCTGTCTCCCTGATCCTTGGCTCCTTCGTATACGACCCAGCGACATTTGACCTCTTCGACCTTTACGTCCCCGCATCCTCGACGCACGCACCCCACCCCGACGAAGCGTCCTTCCATCCCCAACCACCCATCGCCCACACCTTCCGTCCAGAGCAAAAACTCCCCCACAAGATCATCTCCGCCCTCTTTTCCGCCCTCGTCCTCGCCCCATGGGTCGCATTGCTCAGTTTGGTACGTATGCAAATCCTCCCTCACCACCCTACAAATCACTCAGTCACGCGTTCGTTCACCTCCACAGTGGGGCAAAGTCGGCGTACGTGTCCCGCACTTGTTTTCCCTTCGTATCCTCCCCTTCACCGTGCTCCTCGGCGCTTTTGAGGCGCTCCTTTTCTGGTACTGGGTGGATCTCAAACTCGGTCAGGTGCTGCTCTATGGCGGTATCTTGACGCTTCCGACCATCTTTGCCGGTAAGACCGCACTCGCGACCACTGGCAAATGGCGGGCTGCAATACAATAGAATCAGCCTCGTTACCCTTGTTTGCTGTAATAAAAACAGTGACTGTTCTCCCGTCCCAGTACCGTGAATGGGTTGTCAACCCCTACTTTGAGAGACAATGGTGGATTCGAGAAGGGTCTGTTACAAAGTGAGGGTATTGATTTATTGTATGCTTTTGGTTCGTCTCCGACCCTTCAACACTGATCGATGTGGTCGTCAGCGGTACGTTGCAACCGTCCGCACAAAAAGTCGAAAAACTAGTCTACCAACGTCGCATGCCGACATTGTAGATCAAAGATTCAACGCCTGTGTAATAGGCACAGGCAACGCGGCGTTGTGCGAGATTGCGGGGAGAGGTTCAGTGACCGTCTGAGCGACGAAAGGGGATGCCGAGACCGGATGAGACCTGGGCCCACAACCGTAGACGCTCTCGGCTGCCGGCGCGATGAAAGGGTGACACTGAATCACCGCTGAACACGTCTAGATCGAAAAACAAAAAGGCTCAGCGCCAATTATTGTACGCCGACGACACGTATGGGCGCACAATCGTCGAGCGAAATGTTGCTGGGATCGTCAAACGTCAAGTACCTGTCGGGGGGAGGATTCAAATCGGTCGGTTCCAGAATACGTCCTCAAGGGAACAAAAAAAACATACAGATACTTGAGCACCTCTGCAAACCAGAAGCTTTCCATGTCATCAATCTTGCTCGAATTCACGTTATCCACGTCGCAGATACCGGTATACGCGACCGTGACTGGAAGGTACTTTTCGAAACTCTGGATGGCACTCGCGGCGTCGTTGAGATATTTGGTGTCCCCAGCCACGCGCCAAGCATAAAAGATGGACTCCAGGACCTTGGGCCGTAAGATATAATACGTTGTCAAACTGCGTTTGCTCTGTTGTAGGTGAAGCACTACCTGTGTAGTTACCATCGCTGGAGGCATAGGCAAACACTTCCGGACCGATTCCAGTGCCATCGGGTGGGTGAGTGTGCCCGTCGTTGCCCGGTGCGAGGGAGAATGAACCTTACGCAGTGCTTTCCAACATGCATCAATAAGCTCAAGACCGATCTTGACGATCGTGCCATTGTTTGTGAGCTTCCCGCCTACTACCATCACATGAGTTCAACTGCAACGGCATTCATCCTCAACGCACCGAGAATCTAGTTTCCGCCATAAAAACAGGCCAGATGCGAACCAACATGACGAATCAAATGGTTGTCATCATAATCCGCAAGATAAACCCAGCTATGCACAGTCGAGGTCTGGAAAACCAACACCATCAGAAAGTCCCCGCGGGCCAGTTTCAGCAACGTACCCTCAACAGTTCTTTGATGTAAGTATCCACTGCGACGGACCACGCGTCTGCATATAAATTATCATCGATGTTCGTCAGACGAGCGTACTTGATCAAGTACTCGAGGTACGAGTCCGATCCTCCGCCCCAGGTCTACATCTAATGGGCAACCTGTGTAAAATCGTCACGGTACCACATGGGAACCGATCGAATCTCCTGTTGAAGGATTGATGATCTGTGCATGCATCCCGATTAACGGTGTTGGCTACCGAATCAGAACGTCGTTAGAAGGCAGTGGTGCCCGGACGATAGTTTTAGAACATTACCATGTGGATCATGTACTGTACTGACTTCTCGGCGAGTTGGCGATAGGTGTCGTTGTTGGTGTACAAACTAGTTCGTGAATTAAATACGAGCACTCAAAGGGACTCTGTGCTCACCTCAGACGATTCCACTCCATGGTGAGCTATCGGTAAAGATAAATACGTTCATTGTGTCGTTCTCGAAGGAGATACGAAGAACGTACAGTATCGGCTTTCGCAATGTTCGTCTAAGAGACCCGCCGGTAATTCAAGCAACCAAAACGCCATTGAAAACTCACTGGAGCGTAGGTGGGTGTGTGACTGGCAAAGTCGATATAGCCATAAGGAATCGAATTATTCCGTGATATCGCGTCCACGTCAAATTGTCAAGACATGAGCACTTAAACTCGCCCACCCCGTGTATCGTACTCGTATCCAGAGAGCTTATAGGCGCTCAAGAACCCAGACATAACGGATTGTCGTTTCGAACAGACTGGGATGGGTGTCAAAGTCACAACGCCGTTCATAGGACGTACAGCGGTGCTTTACCTGACCGTGGCATTCATTTTCGAGCGGCTAAAGTCCACCGTCGCGATGTGGTTGACTGCCTCTTGGAACCAATCACGAAAACCCATGATCCATTATAGGCACAGACACGTATGAGCCTCCTGGCACACCGCAGCTCAGACGGGAGGCGGGACGCCGAACCATGGTACTCAAGGCGTCCGCAATGGACGCGCCCCATCCGTTTCCCATCGTGTGCGGTACGTGAAAGAACACTGACTGATACGCTTCGCACGACTGGGCGAAGAGATCTACCACAGCCCGCCGGTGAGTAGCGGCGCTGAACGGGAGTTGCAGGTTCGCCAATTGTACCGGCTCGCCATGGGTAAGCGCAGCGGCGACTGCGAGGACGAGCCAACGATAGAGAGCCATCATGGACGCGTTCGAGTGTCACGGGGATGGGAGAAAGCACCTTCGCTGGCCGATTCGTACAAGTTCATACGTACATACCGCATTTTCCATACAGGGGTGGTCGTAAAGATCCGATCGCCGGTAGCGAGCAGATGATCCGAAGAGACATGTGTATTGACAGTGACCTCGGCCTGGGATGGGTCCACCTTCGCTGCACATCTGACGAGTTAGAAGAGCGTCGAATTCCCAGAGAGAAGTTTCAGTGCCATGCGGGCTGGCGAGGATCATCGGTCGCGACCGTCATCTGATGGTAGGGACCGCCGATCGGTGAAACGGTTAACCGAGAGGTCCCTGAATATCTGGTCGCAACATGACACCTGGCGCACCTTCTGCACTTGGTGAGCGTCGCTGCGACATGAAAAATACGGCTCTCACGGAAATACTATTGAACATGATCCTTATTCGCTTATTCTAATTGGACTTTGTGCGCGTGCGCGTGCTAGCACAGCCCAGACTAGACCAGGAATATCGTTGGCTTGCACATGTGCATCAATGACGTCCCCCAATTCCAATTCAACCCCTCCCAGAGTGACGTCCGCAGAGACCAACTGTCGCGTGTTTGGAATAAAGAGCAATGTCAACGCTAGATCGTTCGGCTCAGGAGATGTCGAGCCTGGTGGTGGATCGACCGAATATGTCAATCGTAGTTCGTTCTCGGATTCGATGTGTGTGGACTGGAGAGACAGCAAGGAGCGGTGAATCGACAACGAGGACACGAACCTGCTCCGTGTGTGACCTAGATCAGACGTGGCACCGAGAAACGTTGGCTGAAATTCCATACCAGTCGTAGAGTCCCCCAACTCTTGGGTCCTCTTCCTCCCCAACCACTTTTCCCACAAGCTTGAGTTCTGCGAGTCTCTCCTTTTCGATGCTTCTGACTTGCTCCAGCTCTCCCATCTCGTTCTTTATCCGTTCTTTCGTCTCACTTATCCGGCTATTCAGTCCCTGCAACTCGTCTTCCAAATGTTGCATTTGCTCCACCTGTCCGTCCAGCGTGGATGTTGCAGATGCAATGGTCAACCGAGGGTGCGGGTGAGCCTGACGGAGGCGTGTCAGCGCAAGCCGTGCATCGAGTATCTGGGCAGAGAGCGTCGTCGCAAGATTGGTCAACGAACGTGCTTTCTGAAAATCTGCCCAGAAGAGCGTCAAGAAAATCCACATCCACGCAGAAACACACTGGGGGCAATCCACCGACCTTCCTCCACGAGTGGCGCCAACGTACGTACGTCCTCTTGCCGCTCCGCAAGCTTTGCCTTGGCCTCTTTCAACACACGCTTCCCCTCTTCGTTGCGCAATCGGAGTTCTTCATTCGAAGAGGCGGTTATGAGTGGCGCATCGTCGGACACGATCGTCTTGACATATTTGTCTTTGGCTTTCTGTTCCAAATACTGAAATTTGAGTTGGCGGAGGAACGACTAGCGGGTTCATCGTCAGCAAGTCGCCTGCTCCAATAAATCTGAGCACAGACAGTTTGAGCTGCGACGTCGCTGGCTACTACAGCAGGATCACGCAAGGCGTCCTCACCAGTAGGCAAGTCTTCGAGACCATCGAAACGGTGAGATTTCAGCTGCGCACGAGAGTTGAGAATGTGCAGGTTGGCATTGTCGAGGGTTGCCTGAAGTTGTTTCGATGCATTCGAAGTGGACATCGAGTCAGTTATGAGTTATAAACTACGTCGCGTCGCGGCGCGTCCAGTCACGTGTACATACATACATGGATGCATGAAAGATGGATTACATAATCGAACATGATCAAACCCGTATACTCTCCGACGAGAAATATATATAGGTCTTGATTGCCCGCTGGGGAGGGCGGTGTACTTGACAGAGAAAACATTGATCCCGTCGCATCCCGTACCCGTGAAACGAGACATCGGTCTCCCGTATGCAAAGGCTGGAGCGTCACTCATTCGACTCCGGATTCAATTCGCCTGCCAGTACACGGGGGTCGGAGTCAAGACGTAGCGGCGGAAACATGAAATGAAACGATGCGAACAATTTAACTGGGTTCTGACCTCTACGTGGCTCTCTTTTGTTATCACTTCCAAGATTCGCAAGTCGAGGAGCGCAAAACTGAACGTGTAGGATGACGGATGTAGCCGAGGAAACCGAGAAACAATAGTCACTGTCAGGGGTAGACCCCCTGTGCTTCTAGAACACCACGGATAGCGTCTCCGAACAAAACGATCGGCATAGAGGTCTTTGTTCGACGACACGTCGCTTCCATCGAGGTATGTATTATTGCTCCATGCGGCACCAATCATGCACGCATGTCAATTTTGTGTTATCCGTCCCGGCCTCTGTCCCTAGTAGAGAGAGTGACTCCGACAATGTGTCTGAGACGTACATTTGGCTGAATATCTGAGGGGTAGTCATTGTCGTGTGACGTACATCGCGAGGTTGAGGAGGAGCGACCAAGAACAACACTGGGTGATGTAACAGAAAAACTGACGGCTATCCACCGCGAGCTCGAGTTATCATGGGCTGTAGTGGTCCGCTTGCGTATTCTCGATTGACGAGCCGTGTTTCGTGTTTCTGTGTATCACGTTGGAAGGGAATGTAGGTAAGGATAGGTATTCAAAGGCCGAGTCAATCGAGGCCTGGAAGGAGGGACAGGGCATGAACAGTGTTACCCTTCCTATGATCAACTTGTACTTGAGGATGACCTCTCCCTTTCAGATGTAGATGGTGGCTCGCGCAACGGATTCTCTTGTCGGGCCTGCTCAAGTAGATCCCCAAGACCTCGCTGTCGCACGGCTTTCTGTAGGTAAGGCAATATCAGTCAACGTGCGTCAGAAACCAGACCAATCCTGACGCGAGCAGAACGTTTCGACGCGTCTTCGAAACCACGCGTACAGAGAACAAACAAAAAGGCATCGCACTCACCTGCACACACTCCTTGTATTGAGCCCAGACAACCCCGCATTTCTCCTCAAATTCCTCCGCCTTCTTCTTGGCGTACTCGTTCCGCTGGCCCTGCGGGACGCCCTTGGAATGTGCAATAGCGGGCTCGAGATATCCTTCGAACCATGTATTGAAGCACGCGTCATATGCATGCTTGAGGGGTGTACACTCGCGTGAAAGTGAGTGCGCCATAGCGACAACGTTCTAAGAGACCTTGCCAGAAGTTGGGACGATGACTGAGAGTACTGAACACGCGTGGATGCTCGGCGCCCCAGCCGGCTTACGTCACAAAGCTTACAGGGTATACGTTGAACGCGTTGGAAAAAGAGATGATAGCGGTACTATACTATACTAGATACACGACATTCCACCGCGCGCACTGACTCAACGGCTTCTCGAGTACGGACGAAATCGACCCTTTCTTCGGTCCCCTCCTCTGTCCTGTGGGTGACGCGTGGGCTGCGGGGGAGGCGCCTTGGAAGACGTGAATGCGATTTGTGAACGTTTCGACTGTGCTGCAGATGCTTGTTCTGAACGCGCCTTTTGTAGCTCGGCTTTGAGGAAGTATATATTTCCCCAGTAAGAGAGCCGTCATTGGGCGTAACCACACAAAAGGGCGGCGACGGGCATAAACACGAGTTGAACAAGACAACAAGACACCTCGTACCGATTTGATCTGAAAACCATTCGGGTTCTACGTTATTTGGGTCCCAAATACTAGTCGGAAAATTCGTCGTTCGTTCATCGACGTCGACAAAATCGACCAGTGTAGCATAGAAATGGGGGTTCCGGAACGATCGGTTTGACATAAGAGAATCATTGAAGTGTCTAGGATTTACGGGGTCGCGCTTCAACGCAAGAAACTGGGCTACTTTCGCCTTAACAGACATGAGTGGGAGAGTGAAGCAATATCCAAAGAGCTAACACACATCAATGGCCGGATCACATGGTGCCGTGGATCCAGCGGGTATTCCCCAGTCTACTGCGCCTGGTATTGAGGGCGGTCTCAGGATTTCGCGAATCTTCGTTAGTTCATGGTCTTCAGAGGAACTCGAGGCGGAGGGTGATTCCTTCAGGGAGTCTTCAGGTGTGAGTGGTGGTGCGCCTGACTGGGACTGTTCTGTCACAATGTCATCGGATAGGTGTGCTCGAGGGTGGCTTCTCGTTGGTGCTGGTCGACGAATGATGACTTGGGATTTTGGTAATAGTCGAGCTAAGGAGCGATGACTTGGAGCGCATCCACGGCGTATCACGTAGGACGTACCATCTGAGGATGAGGCAGAGAGGCCCTTCAGTGGCTTATCCTATTCCCAAACAGAAACACAGCCAACAACGAGGGAAACGATTGGACAAAACCCGGCAGGGAGACTCTTACATGGTTGTTGATCAAGCCAGTGCCAGCAGACTTGGAGGTGGAGGCAAAGGTGCCCTCCGAGTCGCTTTGGGAGTCATCACTGTATGCAACAAGACCTGGGAGCGTGTAAGACGTCGCCGACAGCGGTGACAAGGAATTGCTCACCGTGCATGACAGCGCGCAAGAAGGGAGTGGTTTGATGCCGAAACTTGAAACTCCGCGTGATCGTATCGGGGGAGATGCCGAGTTGCCGAGACACATTCTCGAAATGCGCCTTCACCAGTGGCTCGTCTGTCTGGCGATTTGGACGGTTGGCAGTTTGGCTGCCAGCGAGCAGGTCGTCGCCGAGTTTTATGGCCGACATGCGTCCAGCTCGGGGCACACGAATAACTGGGCCGTCCTCGTCTGCGCCTCTCGATATTGGTTCAATTACAGGGTATGTCGTGCTAACGTGCAGTGAACCGCTGATGCCAATGTCCCTCAGCACATGGCAAATGCCCTAGGAATGTAATTATGCCCCCTCATTGCCGTGTTCCGTCGCGATACAGACCCTCATACCTAGGTATCGCACCGTCAAGCGTCTTGGTATCCCCGACTCGAATATCATCCTCATGCTCGCCGATGACGTCGCGTGCAATACGCGCAACAAATTCCCTGGGAGCGTGTACGCGAAAGCGGGGCGTCATCTGGACCTCTACGGCGATAACATCGAGGTGGACTATCGTGGCTATGAAGTGACTGTGGAAAACTTCATTCGGTTGCTTACAGGTATATCGAGGTCGAAAATATTCTCTCGTGTACCAACTCTCCATATAGGACGTGTCGACCCATCTGTACCGCGCTCCAAACGACTGCTCACGGATGACCGCTCAAATATCTTCGTGTATATGACCGGACACGGTGGGAATGAATTCCTCAAGTTCCAGGACAACGAAGAGATCAGCGCGTTCGACATTGCTGACGCCTTTGAACAAATGTGGCAGAAGAAGCGGTAAGTAACCAGATGCGCCCACGGTTCATCTCGGGGGCTAAACAAGTAAATTCCAGTTACAACGAAATATTCTTTATGATTGATACCTGCCAAGCAAATACCCTGTATTCGCAGTTTTACTCCCCAAATATCCTGGCAACAGGATCCTCAGAGATAGAAGAAAACTCTTATTCGGTATGTTCCTCCTTGAACTCGTTTATCCCTAGGGTCTCACCGCAAGCAGCACGAAAACGACAACGACATTGGCGTATCTGTCATCGACAGCTACACGCATTTCGTGCTCGAATTCATGGAAGGCATCAACAAGACCAGTCAGATGTCGGTACAAGACTTGGTATGGACTTCTCACCTCGACGCGCACGCCGGTGGACGCTCACATCTTGAAAGTTCTCGTCTTACGATCCTGCTGTGATTCGCTCACATCCCGGCGTGCGCTCAGACCTGTTTCGACGACCACTGGATAATACACGCATCACAGACTTTTTCGGGGGTGTCGTTCAGGCCGAGGTGTTCCCTCCCTCTCAGGAAAGCGCGCCGACTGTCCTCCCGGAAAACATACGACCGCCAGAAACGTCGCAGCATCCAGTAGTCTCTCCCAAGAACGACCCTGCCATCCTGCAGTACCATCCCGATGGAGTACGGGACAACACCACTCTGCCGTTGCTGGGGAGCGAGAGTCAAGTTTGGGACACGAGATGGAAGAATATAAGGAAATGGACTTCTGTCTTGTTAGTAGCATCCCTCGTGACCTGGGTATCGTTTGCATGATAGACTTTTGTAATTCCACAAATTCCACGAACGTCCCGATACGAGTGCGAGCCTTTCGTTTGAATACTCCCATTCCTCCTCGATATCAAGGGAGTTGGGTATACACATCCCACTACTGCACAGAATACATTACTATATACGAAATACACGCGAACCACGACAGAGCGATACTACAGTCCCATGCTTCCTTTCAAAGCTCCTGGTGTTTTTCAGCATGCCATTTCTTGTCAGGGTCGTACATTGTCCCATCCTCAGACATGCACCACTCGATCACCGCACAAGGAGGCCAGAGGCCTTCAGGCTCGTCGCCAGCGTCCTGGAGGAGCAGCGCAACGACGCCGTGTGCCGGAACATCGTGTGCTGTAAAGTTTCTCGCTGTAGTACCATTGTCACTGTGCGCCCAAAGATCCTGAATCCAAGATGAGCGCCGTTGCTGATGAACAGGTCGAGGGCTAGAACCTACCCGGACGGAGTATTGCCTTCCAGCTCGAATCCAAGGAGACTCTGTCAGGTTAAAGAACATGGTCGCAGGTTCATCCAAGGTGTTGATCTACTCTGCCTCAGTAGCGCAAAAGGCAAACGAAGACGAAACTACTCACAAACATAAAGACCGTGCCATTCTGGCTTTCACCACTCCAGTACTGTGCGGGGTGGGTTGCATTGCTCACATAGTCGGGCTAAAGTTATTTTAAATCGGCAGGCAAATGTATGCGAGTGCATATTTGCTTACATTGATACCCCATCGGAAGGGCGAAATGCTCGTACCCACGACGGGGTCCTGGTTGATAGCGATAATTTCGGGGTTGGTGAGGATCTCGAAGGATTCCTTGCTTGCCGACTCCAACTGAACAGACGCTATATCACCACTTTGCTTTTAAATCCAGAAGAAAGCACACGTACATCGAGACCGAGCAAGAGGGGGGATTTCATGAGAGCCCAAGCGGTAAAATGCGTTTTCATTTCCTCATATGATAGGTCGCCATTCCCGCTTGTGGTTGACATGAGTCGTAGATTATGAGACACCAGATGTGTTACTCACACTTCCAGCTGTAAAAATGTGAGGCTGAATTTAGTGATGTAGGTACTAGGACTACTCACCATATCCATATCGTTGTGACCGTAAAAATCGGTAGCCCAGGTATAGAAAGAATTTCTAGAAAACAGTTTCAGGACGACTCAAACGAAGTGGCAGGTAGAGCTACTGACTGATTGATAAGGTTCGCAATCGACGACCAAGATGCTCCTAAGGGACTCCGTCAGGCGGCGATCGCATTAGACTAGGAATAACATACCAATATCATCCGTTGTCTGACATGCAAAGTTTGTTTTCAATGCGCAGACAACACATTGTCAAATCACCTACCCGCCAGCTTTGGCCGTACTTCCTTGCCCACAACCACCCTTGTTCCTAATTGAAACATGAGCATGAGCACACCGACTGAAACGGAGCACATACCCTTCCCCACTGACACATTGACAAGAATAAAGGTAGCTTTCCAGAGGACTTGGCGAGATCACTGATGGCGTTCGCCATACGTTCATATCCTGTATGACGACCATTAGCTTGACACTTGAATAATCAAGGTCGTCATGGACAAACTCACGGCCCATGATATTCTGCCTTGTAATGTTGTCGAACGGTACGGCACAGTTATCATACCTGCAGGAATGAACGTCAGGGTCTTCATCACACAGGCTGAGCGAACGCACTTGAGATAATCGAAGCCCCAGTCCTGGAACAACTTCGCGTCTCTGTGAAGGGGTTGAAGGACTCATTGGCTTAAGAAGCGGATAAGACCTGCCTTGCTTCATTCTGATAAGACCCAGGGTATAACTGGCAGGTAAACCATCCCGCGTCACTGTACTGTTGCCCCAAGTGTTAGAAGCGAAAGAGGACACATGAGTCGGATCTTACAATGCCTGCTTTGCTGCATGAACCTCAGCGTGAGCGCCAACATCAGCGAGGTGCCTTGATGGACTCACAATCCCATTTCATGGATTTGGTCTGTCAACGCTTTCATTCCCGAGGGGAACCTAGCCTTATCTGCAACAACGTCGGATCTCTGTCTACATACCACATGGGAAATAACGCACTCGCAACAATATCCCCCGCGGGACTCCGTTTTTTCTCCGAGTAGCAATCATCGATATTGATATGATTATAACCCGCATCCTGAGTTCCGGAAGTGAGTATTCACAAATGTTACTTGACACTGTTTGATACGAACCACAAGACCAAGGGATTTCACCAAATTAGCCGTCTTGATGATGAGCGTCTCGTTGATTGCACACTACCAGAACAAACATGGAATTCCATAGCACAGTTTTTGGACAACGACCACTCACATAGTATGCATTCCAGGCTAACAGTTTGGACTGAGCACCCTGCGACCAGCATGACCTAACGACTTACTATTATACCCCATGACTGTAGAGGTTCCGTTCAGACACCGCACCCATCACATAGCTCTCATGCTCACCTGGAAGCTTCCCGACTCTCTGAATCTCGCTCGCGGGATGGCCGTACTTGCTACGATAGAAGAGGGTCGATAATCCCAAGATCGCAACGAAGGTGAACACCACAGCACCCCAGAATGGTGTCTTTGATTGTTTTCGTATCCGCTGCACCTGCGCTGCATCTCATGTAACAAAGTCACGGATCAACCTTGCTGTCGTATCGACAGAGTCCCCTCCCGGGTCGCAGTGTCCACGAGGGGGGGGCACATGGGAGGAATGTACACGCACCAAGCAAGGGCGTGCTGGATGTAGGCAGGACCTGTTTGGCAGGACCTGGGCTCGCGGTCATCGTAGAATGCGTGTACCAGGCAGAGATGGAAGAGAGTGGTGGTGCTCTTTGTTACTGTGGGGAAAACCTCAAGGCTAGGTACACATGTGGACCATAATTAGACACCAATTCAGAGGCGGACAGCAAGTCTGCCCATTCCACCATTTGCCTAGATTCGTGGTATACATCACAGCACCTTTTAAATTGTCACAAGCAGTAGTTATGATTTCAAGTTATATACAAGCACTGAGTCGCTTGTCTCCAAGCGTATCATTGCCTAGTAATACTTGGTACCATTCTCAGCTGTGCACTGCGTTGCTGCCTCACCAGCGCAGGGTGGCCAGAGACCCGCAGGTTCGTCACCAGCGTCCTGGAATAATAGGGCAACAACACCGTGAGGAGCGACACTGATCGCGGTATAATTGCGCACAGCGGTGCCATTGTTAGTGTGTGTCCAAAGATCCTAGAGTGGCATGCTCAGTGGGGAACCGCAAAGGTGGCAGGAGATGCAAACTACATACCCTGACAGCATACTGCTTGCTGGCGCGGATCCATGGGGATTCGGTCAAGTTAAAGAAAAGGTCAGTAGGTTCGTCGAGGGTGTTGATCTATCACCAAAAGGATTAGTTGGAATGCATCGTCCTGCAGAACCATACACTTACAAGCATGAAGACTGTCCCATTCTCACTTGGACCACTCCAGAATTGGGCAGGGAACGAAGAGTTGTACGTCCAATCAGGCTATGGCCATGCGTAAGAACGACCCCTAAGTAATGTGGAAGAGCAACCTACGTTAATGCCCCAGCGGAAGGGCGAAATGCTTGTACCGTACACCGGGTCCTGATTGATGGCGATGATCTCGGTGTTCTTGAGGATGCCAAGCATCTCTGAGCTGATGGTTGCGAGCTAATACGCCAATTCAATACAGAGTGCAGTTGAGGTTATGCATGCATAACTCACGTTAGTACCAATCAATAGCGGGGCTTTCATGAGCGCCCAAGCTGTGAAATGGGTCTTGGCTTCGTCGTAGGTGAGGTCTCCGTTTCCTATTTCAAGCTGATTTTTGTGAGTGATCCATGTCAACAGTGGTCGATAGGGGGTAAGCACCATATCAGGGTCGTTGCGTCCGTAGAAATTCGTGGCTTGTGTGATGAAGGAAGCACTAACGGGCGGTTGAACTCGATTCCTGACAAACTATGTGATAGGGAAAGCTTACGAATTGATAATCGTCGCGAGGGAGTTCCAGTAAGGTCCAATGTCGTTGTCAATCTAACCAATCATGACACAGATATGATATAACCCTGCACCTGGCTCGAGTTAGTACTCACCCTCCAACTATGAGCCATGGAGGCACCCCATCTACAGCAGCAGAATTGACTTGTGAATGTCAAAGGCTTGATTTAGACTTACAACCAGACTTGACTCTAAGGACCACATGAGCGAAATGCTACAAGTTCGCATATATTTCACTTACCCATCCCCATTCACACAAGCTGAACGTGAACGTGGTCTCGGTCTGTTCAGCAACCGTAGCCAATGCATCTGTCATTCGTTGATACTCTGTATCATGTTATGATGAGGTGATAGATATCGAAATCGAATAGTATACTCACTGCCGACCATACCCTCTCGGATCACATCATCGAAGGGAACTGAAAGAATGTCAACGCTGTGGCAATGACACACAGAGAGTCGCCCCGATCACTAACTAGCGCAGTTGTCATACCTGCACAGCAAAGAATCAGCGATATTTCGGGTGACAAAGGTGTGACAACACTTACTTCAAGAAGTCAAAGCCCCAAGATTGGAAGGTGAAAGCGTCTTGTTCCTCGTGCATGAAGGAACCAGGGTATCCTTGGCACGTGAACCAGCCAGAATCAGAGTACTGGGCGGAAATCAATCTACCAGATATCGTGACTTGACCAGGCAGCTTACAATGCCAGCATAACTACGTCGCACACAATGAGCATTTCATCTCTAGAACAAGACTGTTGCGCTCACAAGCCCATCGAGTGCAGCTGATCGGTAAAATTGTTCATGCTTGGGAAGCGAATAGGATCTAACACCACGGGGACCAGCGGGCCGGATTCATGAATATTAGACGCAATGCGGCAAACACAGACTGACCAGAAAGAACTTCGCCTGTGGAGCTACGATTCTTGCTTGCCCAGCAATCATCCAAGTTGACGTGATTATAACCAACAT
Source organism: Rubroboletus satanas (assembly GCA_038090635.1). Taxonomy (NCBI): domain Eukaryota; kingdom Fungi; phylum Basidiomycota; class Agaricomycetes; order Boletales; family Boletaceae; genus Rubroboletus; species Rubroboletus satanas. The sequence goes on from JBBPNB010000103.1 coordinate 34,977, forward strand.
CCTGAGAGACTATGAGGTGGTCTGTGAGGGGGTTGGGTCCGGGCAGCCTCACCAAAAGACCATAATCTTTCATGTACTGAGCAGTTTGAATTACGAGGGTCTCATTCACGTTGCACTAATTTGACAGAACAGATAGATATTAGGGTGAGATGACACGTAGTCATTACACATAACCTACCTCAAATACATTCCAGGCTGCCGAAGACGACTAGGTCAGGTTCATCATGGCCAAAACCAGACCGCCACCTACCATTGTAGCCCATCACTTGGTAGCAATCAGCTCCGCTGCGAAGTCAGGACAGTGGGTTGATCAGCTTACCTGGAAGCTTGCCAACGCCATTCTGCAAGGCCGCGACGGAAGACACAGCAGAGAGAATACCAACGACGGTTTCCAGAGTCTTGGAAGACGGAAACATCGTGGTGTGATTTCGTGCGCATGGGCTCGGCCCCACACCCTTTTAAACGGCATACATAACAACGTAGGTAATCAGAACGCTGGGACCCGTGATACACTCTCATGACGGGGAAACGCACCGTGTGCACTGTGGAGCGCAAGATATTCAGGTATTTGCCAAAGCTTCTTTACCTGGCCGAGTAAGAGTTCAAGGTGCACTATCTATAGCGGAGCGTTTCATGTGGTCTCAGAACAGCCAATTGATACCAGTATGGTCAGATTGATAGGTGGTACATATACCCAACCGGGGTACAACACCGGCATATATGTCTAAAAGAGGAAGCGGGCCGCGAGGGCATCAGACGACCTTGGTCATGGAAACAAGAAGTGTTCCTTAACTTCTAGGGGTTGCTGAAGAGGGTCTTGAGCAAACAAGTCCAAACACGATCTGTGGCAATGAGTCGCGTGCAGCATATCACTCGACAATCGCCATCATGAAGCTCGTCAGGTAAATATCTCTTTTGGTGTTCGTTCTCAAGCTTTGACCTGACACCAGAACCAACCTTGTCGAGACATTCCCATCTTGCCCTTGGAAAAGCTGAGAAAACATGTCGCTGATGCCCATCTTCTTTGATTTATCACACCAGGTTCTTGATGAAACTGAACAATGAAACTGTCTCCATCGAGCTCAAGAATGGGTCGGTCGTCCACGGAACCATCACTGGTGCGTTTATCGTCGTCGTTGCGTCCGTATGTCTCACGCTGACCCCTCTGCGATAGGTGTCGACATGCAGATGAATACGCACCTCAAAACCGTTAAAATGACGACACGTAATCGCGATCCCGTTTCCCTCGACTCACTCTCCATCCGTGGAAACAACATTCGCTATTTCATTCTCCCTGACGCACTGCCCCTCGACACCCTCCTGGTGGATGATGCGCCAAAGCCAAAAGGAAGGAAGAAGGAAGACACTCGTGGGCGGGGCCGTGGAAGGGTAGTGGAGCGGGGGCGTGGACGAGGCAGAGGCCGTGGACGGGGACGAGGGTTCTAATGGACCCTTCCGCGAGATTCAAAAGAACGTTGTGGGGATGCCTGTTGCTCATTGCACGCTCTCCATTTGTTAATACCTGCTAAAATATCGTTCCAGGCCGTGGAGAGCTTGGCTTGTATCTTTTACTGTTGTCGACATTTTTTTTTCTCGCTATCCTAGGAGTACACTTGAACTTGTGCTCGCTACTCCCGCCTGTGTGGCTGTGTTCCCTGTTCTCGATGTTTTTCAAGAGGTTCGCGTCGACGTCAGCGGGGACACTACCTCTGACTATTCGCCAAATTTTGGCTTCGGGACAGGACTCTGCTAGTAAAGTACATGTCCATGGCTGGATCAAGTCCGTCAGACGACAGAAAAACGTCACTTTCGCAGTCGTCAACGATGGCAGTTGCGCTTCGGGGCTCCAGACAGTCTTAAGCAACAGCCTGAACGCGAATTTTCATGAGTATGTCTCTTCTCTGTGATCCTGGTCCTAATGATTCATTTCTTTCTGCCTTTGACGCGCACAAATCCTTCAGTTTGACCAACGGCGCGAGTGTGCGCATTACCGGGTCCATCGTAGCCAGTCCAGGGGCCGGTCAAGCACAGGAACTACAAGTAGACTCGCTCGAGATACTCGGCGAGTGCAACCCAGACGTCAGCCTCGGGTGTTCCACCGTTGGTTCTCTTTCGCTCACGTTCGTCCTTAGGCATACCCGATCCAGAAGCAAGCCCTCACGTTGGAGTACCTCCGAGACCATGCCCACTTGCGTCCTCGGACAGACGCGAATGCGGCCATGCTTCGTCTTCGTAATTTGCTCGTCAAATCTCTCCATGCCTTCTTCGAGGTACGTTCCACACCCGAGCAAAAGACCCCTTTGCTCACCTCGTCCCACCGGCGCTCACCAAAAAAGCTATACAGAAACACGATTTTTGCTACGTACACACCCCCATCCTCACTTCCAGCGATTGCGAAGGTGCAGGGGAAACCTTCCGCGTAATACCCTCGTCCCCGTCCCTGCCCTCATCCCAAGATGGCACATCCACACCAGAATTCACATCGCCGGATCCCCACGCCGAGTTTTTCTCTAAACCTGCCTACTTGACGGTATCCTCCCAACTTCACCTCGAGGCACTCGCTTCGTCGCTCGCCCGCGTGTACACGCTTTCTCCGTGTTTTCGCGCCGAGCGGTCACAAACGAACCGACATCTCGCCGAGTTTTGGATGCTTGAGGCGGAGTGGGCGTGGACGAACGAGATCGGCGACGTGTGTAGGCTCGTTGAGGCCTGCGTCAAGGATGCACTGGGTTCCGGACGCGACGAGCGTGCGTTGCTCGCGAAAGGGATAACTGGACAAGAGGAGAGGGCCAAGAGCCTAGAGACTGCGTCAACGTCCGCACCATGGGCACGGATGACCTACACCGAGGCGATTTCCGAGCTTGAAAAATATCACGCGTCCGCCGCATCCCGGGCCAGTCCATTTGCGTTCGAGCCAAAGTGGGGTCATGGACTGCAGAGCGAACATGAAAAGTGGCTTAGCGAGGTACTCATCAAGGGGCCGGTGTTTGTCACAGACTACCCGACCACTTTGAAGCCGTTTTACATGCGGATGAACGACGACGGGAAAACGGTCGCGTGCTTCGACCTTTTGGTACCGTTCGTCGGAGAGTTGGTCGGTGGATCGCTGAGGGAGGAACGGTTGGAACCGCTCCAGCAATGTATGACTTCTCATGGGGTGAATCCCGCGGGAGAAGAATATGGCTGGTACGCGGATCTCAGGAGGTACGGAAGCGCACCGCATGGTGGTTTCGGGATGGGGTTGGAACGACTAGTCAGTTGGGTGAGTGGCATCGAAAACGTACGCGAGTGCATACCAATGCCCAGGTGGGCCAAAAGGATGTTACTCTAGTTTACACACACCTACTACTCAGTATTCGGTACTCAGTGTCCAACTTCTGTGGCTACTTAGTCCACGGGGTATACTACATAACTGTGATTATCCATCAAGGATAATTCTGGTAAACGGTTCAGAAAACACGAGACAATTGTCCGAAGAAAAGCATTGGCAACGGATGAACCTTCCGTTCATTGGTTTTGCGGCCAAAAAAAATTAGGCAAGGTCCGCGAAACCAACACGAGTATTGGCGACATCAAAAATGGTGTAGACGTTCTGCAGGAAGACATCGCCAATGATCCAGTAGACTTCCAGACAAGAGCGTCAGTGAACATTCGCATACCCAAGAGGCAAAAGACGCATACTACTTCCTCCGCCTGCAAGACCTGCGATGCAGTCTGTCGAGCCATCGGAAACCGGTCCGAGGTTGAACGTAGAAGATGAAACAGGAAAGTTACGAGAACCAAATGTCAATGTTGGCGCGAGCGAACCGACAGTGTCACATGGGACTGATCATGGGCACAGGGTGAGTAGACGTCCTACCCGTACTGCGCGAGATGAACATACCACACCAGGCCCCACCTCCAATTTCAGCGCAAGGGTTTGCGCCAGTGACGTTGGCATAGTAAGCCTCGGCATTGCTGTCACTTGTGATGATCAACGTAGTTCCCGTGTCAACGATCGCCTGTGCATAGGAAGTCTTATTGACCACCACTACATCGAGAGTACTATTCAAGCCAGGACGAGTGAGGCCAGCCAGAGGGATTTGCCAGTACGCCGGGAGAGATACATTGACATACTCGGTTGTTGACTCTTGATACATGTTCGTGTTAGTCCCGCCTATAGTGAGTTCACTCTTTCCAGATTCAGAGGCAAGCGCAAAACCGAACACTCCCTGCGGCATGACACCATTGGAGACCATGGTCTGGAACACAGGAGAAGCGCCAAAGACGGATATCGGAGGGAAGCCCATGCCAAGTAGTCCGTCCGGACGAAAAGCGGGGCTCTCTAACGAAGTGGAATAAGTCGTGGCAGCACCGAGGGTCTGGTTCATAGCCTGGACATGAGGTAATAAGCCAATCGGTCTGTAGCAAGGTGACGCAAAAAATGCGCTAGGCAGTACCTCATATCCACCCATGTACACGTTGTCTGCATACTGTGTACCGTTCATATTCGAACCATCATTGTATGTTAACTGGAACGTCCTGCCAAGATCAACGGAAGTCGAAGAGGCTGTGTGGTTGTATCGTGTGTGTCCATCGCAAGTACTGTCACAAGCCTGGTCCGGGAGGACGAGATCTGATGAACCGGTGTCAAAGTCGACTGTAAAGGCAACCAAGATGTAAATTCAGTCATACGAAGTAAAGGAAGCGGGAGTACCTGTAAAACTCTGTGGAGGAGTACCGACGCTAATGGTACCAATCCACATGTTGGAATTAACCTCGGAGAGGGATATGTCATCTCTCTTGGAATGGCGACCTGGTGGAACACTGGGTGAAATGGGATTATCCAACACCACACTGGGCAGATCAGAGGTGGTATCCCCCTTTCGCCGCCGTTTTTCCAGCTTGCCTGCTGGCAGGGTTGTTCCGACGCCACGGGCCTTTTGGTGAGCTGGCAAAATCCCCGTACTGGTCACGGAGATTGCTTGCGCCAAAGGATGGGGGGAGCCTGTATTCGATTCGTACGCAGCAAGCGTGGTGCGATATTTCCTTGATGCGACAAGATTAAATTACTGACTAGACAGACATCGAGAAAGAAATCGGGAAGCATTGTCGCCTCTAACGGCCACTTTGCTGATATTGTACCAAGATATAATAATATGGATATGCACGAGACAACTCACGACGCAACACTGGCTAGATGGGTCTTGAGGAAATCTTTGTTGACATAGCCCGCCAAGTTGTTGGCGTGAGTAGCAAGATCGCGCGAGTCACGATCTGGAGGTGGGCCACGAAGAGGGTGGGTGATGAACGATTTCCGTTCGAGGGGAACTCGAATCACAGTGTCACTGGGCTGGTCAGTTGCGGTTGATGTGGACGAAAAGGAGAGTACAAGGAGAAGCGTGGCAACGGTCAGCGTAAGGCGCATTGTGAGGGACAGTAAAGAATGGCGTCGCGAGGGAGCACGCAACTTAATGAATATGCAATTAGCTAAATGACAAAGTGGTCTTATACCCTCGCGGCGTCAGTACCCCGATTG